>CM034616.1:12642772-12925272 GCA_020080225.1 Gynochthodes officinalis
AGCTAGAAACTAGTGACTAAATTCAGTGATTACTTTGTTGCATGCAGTTCCAGATGCTCAAATAGATGCTGATAGGTTATGATGTACAGTAATCCAGATTGCTATTGATATAAAGGTTATAGTGCGATAGTCGAAAATATCAATCTTTTATGTAATCTTTTTTTCAACTGTTGTCGCACTTTTCTTTGTGGTTAAGATAAAATACCATGAAGAGCAATTAGCCTATTTTTAGGCTAAGTCATGTACAATTTTTAATTGCAATAAAAAGTCTAAAGTTATAGTTAAAAAAAATGAATTGAGCTTTGATCAGTTTTTACTAGTTTTCTTCTCTTTTTTTTTCCAAGTAAAATGATAGTTGTATTAACTTTACAAAAGTTAATGTGTACATTCAAAGTCACCAAAGTGGACTCTTCTTAGCACTAATGTAGGCTAAGAGTAATTGACTACTTGTCAAGTACTTCAACATTCTCTATTCCTTAATCATTCACACAAAAAAACATAACACAAATCTAGTGGCAAGCCTAACCATATTAACAACAAGATTGGTTAAACTTACCATTTGATTCCTTGCCATGCTGCATGTCCTACACACTAAGCAGCCACTCTCTTTCTTTATTTTTTCTTGCTAACTACTCCAAACTATTGGCTTGCTAATATTCCAGCAATGAATGAGTTGCCAATTCGACCACCTTTCTTTCCTCCATCCATTCTCCCTTGAAAATCCATAAATTTCTACTCTTCCTTATCATCCATAGGAGGTACACCGAGAGTTGTGCTCTTTCTTCCCATGCTTTAGCTTTCGATTTAGAGCATATAACTTGTCACCACTCTTTGAAGCTGATTCCATGTTGTTCAGTATATATGATTCAATGACACCGAAGCCATTTTCCAAATTTTCTTAACTCGGGAGCAAGTGAGCATGATATGTTCCAGCCTTTCTTCTCCATCTCCACACATGGGGCATATTGAATCCACTAGCAGTCGTCTTTGTTGCAATCGAACATTGAGAGGCAGAATATCATTACAACATCTCCAAACAAAGTGCCGCAGTTTCCCTTTTATGTTTATTTTCCATGTTTGCCTCCACATTGACTGCATATTGTATCTATTACTACTACTCTTTGCTTGTTGCTCCTTCTCTTGGCTGATTTTTTTCAACTGAATGTATGCCGATTTAACTGTGTACTCTTCATCTCGACTAGTGTGCCAAATCAGCTAGTCTCGGCTGCTTGGAGAATCCAATTTTAGTTGTAATATGGCTTGTTCATCCTGCTTCGGGAAAATTCGTGAGATAAGTGGCGTGTTCCAAGCAGTACCATCACCTTGCAGCAACTCACTTACTCACATTACTTATTGCTGGTCTGGCTGTCTACATTTAAGTCTGAAATTCTGCCTTCTAGGTAGCCAAGGAGACTTCCACACCCGAATTGATCTTCTATCCCCTACTCGATATCTTGCTCCATTTTTGATAACATCTTTTGCCCCTATCCATCCCTTCTAAAGCCAAGATGCGTTTCCTTTTGGTTTAGTTCTCATCAACCTCGTATGTAGAAAATATTTTACTTTCGTAATTTGGCTCATCATCAACTTGATACCCTGAAACCCCATCCTCCCTCACTCTTGGCTTTCGTCATTTCTTTCCAGACTTTCCAATGAATTTTTTGGTTTCCTTCCTTCTGTGTATCTCACCAGAAATTAGCCGAAAGTCTGCAACTTTCTTGACATATACTCACTGGCAACTTGAAGCAACCTCTAACATAAGTTGGAAGTGCATTATCCACCACTTTGATTAGGACTTCTTTTCCAGCCATACTCAAAAATCTATTCTTCCAATTCTACATTCTTTTCTGAACTTTTTCCATAATAAAATGGAATACCTTCTTTTTGGATCTCCTTACTTTCATCGGAAGGCCCAAATATTTGGCATTATGTTGTTCCTTCACTTCCTTCAACATTTGACATATCTAGCTTTTTTTCTCCCTTTTCACATTATGACTAAAAATCACGGATGATTTCTCCATATTTATAAGTTGTCCTGAGCTTTGGCTATAGCTGTTGAGGATAGCTTGCAATTGTTGTGCATGTCTTGTATCTGCCTCACAAAACAATAAAGAGTCATCGGCAAAAAACAAATGTGTTATGATAGGTCCCTTCTTACTAGCCCTCTTGCCTTTCTATTCCCCCCTCACACTAGCTTGTTTGATTAGGTTAGATAAAGCTTCTAAAATGATATGAAACAAGTGGGGTGAAATAGGATTCCCCTATCTAATGCCTCTTGAAGGGTGAAAAAAACCACATTGTTCTCCATTTGTATTAATTGACATTGTAGCTGTGCTAATACACTGCCTTATCCACCCTATTAATCCCCTCACAAACCCCATATTTCTCATAACTTTCTCCAAGAAATGCCACTCAACTTTATTATATGCTTTTGCCATGTCAATTTTCATTGCCATGTACCATTTTCTTCCTTTTCTCATTTTTTCCAAGTAAAATGATAGTTGTATTAACTTTGCAAAAGTTAATGTGTACATTCAAAGTCACCAAAGTGGACTCTTCTTAGCACTAATGTAGGCTAAGAGTAATTGACTACTTGTCAAGTACTTCAACATTCTCTATTCCTTAATCATTCACACAAAAAAACATAACACAAATCTAGTGGCAAGCCTAACCATATTAACAACAAGATTGGTTAAACTTACCATTTGATTCCTTGCCATGCTGCATGTCCTACACACTAAGCAGCCACTCTCTTTCTTTATTTTTTCTTGCTAACTACTCCAAACTATTGGCTTGCTAATATTCCAGCAATGAATGAGTTGCCAATTCGACCACCTTTCTTTCCTCCATCCATTCTCCTTGAAAACCCATAAATTTCTACTCTTCCTTATCATCCATAGGAGGTACACCGAGAGTTGTGCTCTTTCTTCCCATGCTTTAGCTTTCGATTTAGAGCATATAACTTGTCACCACTCTTTGAAGCTGATTCCATGTTGTTCAGTATATATGATTCAATGACACCGAAGCCAATTTCCAAATTTTCTTAACTTGGAGCAAGTGAGCATGATATGTTCCACCTTTCTTCTCCATCTCCACACATGGGGCATATTGAATCCACTAGCAAATGCCTTTGTTGCAATCGAACATTGAGAGGCGAATATCATTACAACATCTCCAAACAAAGTGCCATAGCTTTCCTTTTATGTTTATTTTCCATGTTTGCCTACATTGATCGCATATTGTATCTATTACTACTACTCTTTACTTGTTGCTCCTTCTCTTGGCTGATTTTTTTCAACTGAATGTATGCCGATTTAACTGTGTACTCTTCATCTCGACTAGTGTGCCAAATCAGCTAGTCTCGGCTGCTTGGAGAATCCAATTTTAGTTGTAATATGGCTTGTTCATCCTGCTTCGGGAAAATTCGTGAGATAAGTGGCGTGTTCCAAGCAGTACCATCACCTTGCAGCAACTCACTTACTCACATTACTTATTGCTGGTCTGGCTGTCTACATTTAAGTCTGAAATTCTGCCTTCTAGGTAGCCAAGGAGACTTCCACACCCGAATTGATCTTCTATCCCCTACTCGATATCTTGCTCCATTTTTGATAACATCTTTTGCCCCTATCCATCCCTTCTAAAGCCAAGATGCGTTTCCTTTTGGTTTAGTTCTCATCAACCTCGTATGTAGAAAATATTTTACTTTCGTAATTTGGCTCATCATCAACTTGATACCCTGAAACCCCATCCTCCCTCACTCTTGGCTTTCGTCATTTCTTTCCAGACTTTCCAATGAATTTTTTGGTTTCCTTCCTTCTGTGTATCTCACCAGAAATTAGCCGAAAGTCTGCAACTTTCTTGACATATACTCACTGGCAACTTGAAGCAACCTCTAACATAAGTTGGAAGTGCATTATCCACCACTTTGATTAGGACTTCTTTTCCAGCCATACTCAAAAATCTATTCTTCCAATTCTACATTCTTTTCTGAACTTTTTCCATAATAAAATGGAATACCTTCTTTTTGGATCTCCTTACTTTCATCGGAAGGCCCAAATATTTGGCATTATGTTGTTCCTTCACTTCCTTCAACATTTGACATATCTAGCTTTTTTTCTCCCTTTTCACATTATGACTAAAAATCACGGATGATTTCTCCATATTTATAAGTTGTCCTGAGCTTTGGCTATAGCTGTTGAGGATAGCTTGCAATTGTTGTGCATGTCTTGTATCTGCCTCACAAAACAATAAAGAGTCATCGGCAAAAAACAAATGTGTTATGATAGGTCCCTTCTTACTAGCCCTCTTGCCTTTCTATTCCCCCCTCACACTAGCTTGTTTGATTAGGTTAGATAAAGCTTCTAAAATGATATGAAACAAGTGGGGTGAAATAGGATTCCCCTATCTAATGCCTCTTGAAGGGTGAAAAAAACCACATTGTTCTCCATTTGTATTAATTGACATTGTAGCTGTGCTAATACACTGCCTTATCCACCCTATTAATCCCCTCACAAACCCCATATTTCTCATAACTTTCTCCAAGAAATGCCACTCAACTTTATTATATGCTTTTGCCATGTCAATTTTCATTGCCATGTACCATTTTCTTCCTTTTCTCATTGAGTTTAAAGTGTGTATACATTCATGTGCTATGACCACATTATCAAGTACTTGTCTACCCGGAATAAAGACTGATTGATTTGGGCTAATACACTTATGAAGATAGATTTTGAGTCATTCAACCAATGTTTTTGAAATGATTTTATAAACCACATTACACAAACTTATTAGCCTATGTCGTGAGATAGACACAAGCATTTGGACCTTAGGTATCAATGTAATCAGTGTATGATTGATTTTTCTCAACATTTTGCTATGATTGACAAAATCATTGACTGCAATGCAAATATCAAATCTAACCACATTCCAATATTTTTGAAAGAAAATTGGAGTCATACCATTGGGTTCAAGTGCTTTGGTGGGGTGCATTTGGAAAAGGGCTTTTTTGATTTCAGCTTCCACCACTGGTCTCGTCAACCTTTTGTTCATGGCATTGATGATGGATTTAGGCATGCCTTCAAGAAAGGATTGAGAGTGTGTTGGATTGCTGGATGTGTACAACTTCTCATAGTATTCCACTATTTCTTCTTTGAACTGGAAAATTCTCATAGAAAGGATCGACATTTTATGTAAAATTCTACATTTTTATGCCGAATTCTACATAAAAAAATGTCGAATTTTACGTCGAATTTTATGTCGAATACCATGCAAACCCAGTTCAAAGAAGAAAACCAACGAAACTCAAAGCAACATTAGCAATCCGAACGTAGGCAATGTCGAATGAATGAAATATTGAATCGATGAATAATGATTAAATGGGCAAGGAAATTTGAAGTGAAAAAATGACGGGAAGAAAATGCCATTCTATAGCGGTAATTTTTTTCCTTGAAAATACCTATCCTCCTAGCGTATGTGCCTTTGATGCAACTTCGAATAAACGAGATGTTAAATCAATGAAGAATGATTGAATGGGCAAAGAAATTTGAAGTGAAAAAATGAAATGGAGAAATCTTGAACGATGTTTCAGTTTTTTTTTTTTGTGAATAAAAGGGCCTTTTAGTCTTTTCGCTTGGTCAAAGGCATTGACCTGCTATATTTGTAAAGAAAATTTTGGAGCTGCTATATTTGATAAAGTGAATTCCAAAGCTGCTATATATGAAATTTTCCCAATAATCACATCATGCACTTGTGGAAATATTTTGCCAACCTTGAATCCTATTTCTCGTGTGACCCAATGATTGGGTATATTCCAGAATTGAACCCAGATCTCCACTCGGCTAAACTCTCAGTAATGGATTTGTACATTGTCAGACCATTCTCTTAAATCCAAATATTGATTATCAAATGTCCACCCTCTTCCAGCCAGAACTTTGCTCCTATCGTCTTGTGTTGTGAACACGAACTGAAAATAATTAGTTCCCAGCTCTCGGACTATGTGGTGAGCAGCTTGGTGCGTGCAAAAGTGTGTCAAAATATAGCTCAAACTCACACAAATTTACACCTAAACCTCATTTAATCAATTGTAATAAAGTTTAGGGATCATTTTCCACAGGGAAGGGGACAAAACGAGAATTTAAGTGCAATTAATTATTTGCTATCTATGTTACCTAATGCAATGGCATAAAGAGTAATATTTAACTAAGAAGCATGAAGAAAAGTATGCAAATAAATGGGAATACTAGAATCTAAATGCTAAGTTAAACTACTCAACTAAAACAAAGAGAGAGACACACAATTGAGGAAGGAGGGTGATCCTTGGGCTCAATGCAAGAGTAGGCTACTTCGACTCCCAAGGGCAACCGAGTTTAGGGCAACATAACTAAGTGACTACATCCGTTCGCTCCGAATCTCCTTTCGGTCTCATCGGAATTATAGAATGGGGAATCTCCTTTCGGTCTCATCCCCACCTAGTGCACATTAGCACCTATGGATACCACACAACTCTAATGCACAATTTTAGCCCTAGATGTTTTAGTCAACTACTTCACATTCCCTAGTTTAAGTACTTAATCTAAAAAAGCCACCTATTTTTCACTCCATTTCTCCTTTCGGTCTCAATGGAATTAAAGGATAGAAGATCTCCTTTCGGTCTCACTCTACCTTGTGCACACTAAAACCTATGGCTTTCACACAATTTTAATGAACAATTAAGCTCATGTGGTGGTTATTTCTTGTCTCAAACACCTAAATTTAGTGAATGCTAGGTAGTTCTTCCTACTTTTGGCCTAAATTCATGCATATCCTAAAACACACACAAACACCAAGAACATACACTAAATGTGGCCACATTCAATGCATGTCATTCATTTAATACAAGTAGGAAGACTTTAATTAATGCAAGCCCATCACTCTACAACCCACAAGGAATCAAAATAAGCCTAACCCTTACATCAAGCACCAAGAATTACCCAAGACAATTTAGCCACTCACGGCTTCAAGCAAACAACAACCACAAGGAGATATAACCATTGAGAGCACAAGAAATTGAAAAAAATACTCCCCTTAATCAAAAGAACAATGATTCTAGCCAATTCCTACACTTTACAAGCAAGGTTAGCTCCAAAGATTGAAGTTTTCTCAGCCACAAGAGCCAAACCCTAGACCCCAAAAGAACTCACGTTTTTGAGTTGGGGAGAATATGGAAAATATCTAAAACTAACCCTAACTATCTAATTGTTCCCGTTTTTCTACACAAAATGGGGTATTTATACAAGTAGGGAAATTGGGGAACAATTGTGAAGTTTCAAAAACATGCGGGACTCGAAGTGCAAACTCCACATTTGCAATCGTAGGTTGACCGCCGTGGCGGTCCAAAATTTCTGTCCCCTCTTCTTTTGTTCATGCCTTGTTCTGATTTTGTCCAGTTTTGGTCCTTTTGTTTCCAGAATTTGAGAAAACTTTCTTCATGAAAGTTTTTGCTCTCTTTTTCATCTTTCCATAGCATCTTCAATCATCTCATTTGGACGTTTTCATCAAGAGTTATGAATTCTGGAAAATGATTGATTTTTCTCCCATTTTTCCTACAAAAAGAGCAAAAGATGAGAATCAACAAGTATACTGTAATTTCTCTTACAAACATAACATATATCAATGAAATCTGTGCAAAAGTATGAAAAACACATAGTTAAGTTTATGAATATTTGATTCTCATCACTATGAAAGCTTCATGTACCAGCCAGATAATCTCCAACGTATTTTAGCCCAATAGAATTAGCCCTTTTGTCCTCAAAAATTTTCCCAAGCAAGTTTCTCTCACACTCTTCTTTGCTATCCTTAACATCATCCTCCTTCAACTGCACTCCCCCCTTTTCCTCTGTAGATAGCTTGAGTTTCTGTACCAATCCCATTACCTCCTGCTCCCAGCTCAGTTCTTTCCCCTGATCCATCACCTCAGCCTTATCCAATGATTGATCGGACCTGCAAAGAAACACAAGAAAACTATAAAGCTCTCGGGTAAGGGTTTTGGTGACTCTACCTTTTTAACACAGAAATCTTATGGTCAGAATTTTGCCCACTCTCACACAGTCTTGCCCTCGCTCTAATAGAAGATTTATCTTAGATCCTCCCAGATCCCATGTTTTCTCGACTATGGCAACTATTTAATAGATGCTAAACTTCTATTTTGGTCAAATGGCCTTCGTTCAACTCGGTTGGTTCCCCCTTTTGTTGTCTTCCCCATTTGTTGTTTTTACGGCCGACAAATAGTGTTTCCCCCCTAGGAACAGTATTCTCTCTTCTATGTGGAGAGAAACTTACCACTCTTTATGTAGAGAGACTTGAATGTTTTTACTAGTTTTTCCACACAACAATTTTTGTTCAAAATTCAAACGAAATTCACAATTGATTCCCGATCGTACTCGTCAATCTAATCAATCCCGTCCGAATTTAACAATAGTGGCCCTAACAAGGCTTCAATGGTTTTGTTTGGAGTAAATGTTATAGGCACCATAGTCGTTGGTTCTTTTTTTCTTTTTTTTTTTTGGTTGTCTTTTTTGGTTTCTTTTTAAGCCTTGAGCACAATAGTAGTGCATTATCTATTCATGTGCATTCAAGCTAGGCTTCTTTAGGTTTTATTAACTAGATAAAATAATCACCATAATAAAATCATTTGTAGCCAGTTTATTTGGACAACGCCACTTGTCAAGCAACTAACCATGAGAATTCACTTTCTTTATCAACTAGATTTTCTACCCGTGCAAGTTTATGGATATCTTATTGTTCAAAAAACTTATCATAATATAAAAAATGAGTATATTTCAATTTTTTTATTTTAAAACAAAATCATTACAAAAAATTGCAAATATATATACATATTAATTACAAATACTCTTGCGTTAAAAATTAATAAAATAGATTGATATTTTGATATGTTTTTAATGGTTTTTCCAAACAACAATTTTTGTTCAAAACTCAGACAGAATTCACAACTGATTCCGGATTGTACTCGTCTGACTAGTCAATCCGGTCCGAATAACAATATTGGCCCTGACAAGGTTTCAATGGTTTTGTTTGGAGTAAATGTTATAGTGGTTGGTTCTTTTTTTCTTTTTTTTTTGGTTGTCTTTCTTGGTGTGCTTTTTTAAGCCTTGAGCACAATAGTAGTGCATTATCTATTCATATGTGTTCGAGCTAGGTTTCTTTAGGGTTTATTACCTAGATAAAATAATCAAAATAAGAAAATCATTTGCAGCCAGTTTATCTGGACAACACTACTTGTCAAGCAACCAACCATGAGAACTCATTTCCTTTATAAACTAGATTTTCTACCCATGCAAATTTACGGATATCATATTGTTAAAAAAACTTAACGTAATATCAAAAACGATAGTGTATTTCAAAAATTTTATTTAAAAAAAATCATTAGAGAAAATTGGTAATATATATTAATTTCAAATACTCTTGTGTTATAAAAGATTTTGATATTTTATCAAGAATATTACAAAATTAATAATATAGAATATGATATTAATTGTACATATTCAAATATAAACATGGTATATGAATTATTTAATTTTTATCTTTATTTTTGTTGAGTAACTTATAAAATAAGAAAGAATGCAACTATAGTAAATAGATATTCAATTGGCATCTACTTGGAGAAAGAACAATTGAGAGGGGAAAAATGCTAATGTCATTTGCTACATTTGGATTTATTCAATGCTAAAAAATATTTTTATATAAAAAACAATTTGCTTTTGAATTTTGTTTCACATGGAGAAAAAAGGATCAGAATGGCAATCTTGCTGAATAATATAACATGGCATCACTAGATAACACAATATTTTTTAAATATATAAACATATTAAATCTTTCAATAATGAAAATTGACGCTAAATTTTCTTCTCCCAATTTCCTGTTGACAATGGCAAAAAAAATTAAAATCAACATTTGCTAATGATAAATGATAAATTGAGAGGGGAAAAAATTCTAATGTCATTTGGATTTGTCCCAAATCATAAACCCTTTAAATTTATCATTTAATGAAAAAAAATCAAAATAAAAATTAATCAAGTTATCAATAATTCGGAAATTATTAGAAAATTTTATGGTGGAATTACTCCAAAAAAAAGTAACTTTTAAATTAGTCTAAAATAAATCAGTTAACTTTTTTAAATTCATATTATTCATTTACATTTTTTCAAAAAAAAAAATCTATATAGAGTCAAGTAATGTAAAGACTTATGACTTCATGTGTTTAAAATTTTCTTGATAGGAAACAAATGTGATAGCTTTTAAAAGTAAACATAAAAAGACTTTTCTTATGAACTAAATGAAGGTACATAGTAATAAGCTCTTAATCAAAATCTAAACATATAGATATAAAGCATTTCATATCCATGAAAAAATCAATTAAACAATATTTTTTAACTATATTTACTTATAATTGAAGATACAATCTCCATATATAAAAATTCTTCACATCTAAGTATATCATAGCATTTCCTACCACAAAAAGCAACACATAATAATCAGAAAAAAAAGTATTGAATTAATGGGAAAAAAAAAGGAAAAAAAAAGAAGAAGAAGAGGAAAAAGAAAAAAAAACAAAAAAGGGGAAAAAATAGAGGAAAAAGGTTGAAAAAATAAACAGAAATGTAAAAGGTGGAAAAAAGTAGATGCAGGCTTGGTTGTAATCTTTTATTAGTTTCAATCTTACATATGGTTGTAATTACTAAGAAGAAGTATACTTTGATATTGTGTAAATCGAGGTAATTGGCTATTTCTCTTATGAGGGCTCACTCATTTTTAGGAGCTGCACTCTCCAAACTCATTTTCATTTTGTAATCTCGAATCAAGCAACACCTTTATTGAGCTTCAATTTTCTTATTTTTGTTGCATTTCTTATCTCGGTTTCACCCTGGCCTATTCTTGCTGTTGGAATTAAGATATATCTACTTTGTGGCCTGGTCTTTTTGTATTATCTAGAATGGAAGTACTGGTTGCTCACCCCTGGTTTGGTTGCTGATTTTGATAAATTTCTGCTGCAATGACCTATTTGTGAATTATGACCTAAGGATCTTTCTTTTCACTCTTGCTAATCTCCCTTAATTCTAAATTCTGATTTCTCTTTTCTGGTTGAGGTTTCAATTGGATTCTAGTTATGATTCCTCTGTTGGTTTTGGAAATTTCTTGCATGAAATGGTTTGAAAGCTGGCCTCGTTGATAATTGTTGCTTTCTAATTGGATTCATTTTTAGCTGGACTGTTCTCTCTCTCTGATTTCGATTCATTCTTGCTGGGATGCTTTCGCCAGGAATGATTTTTGGGAAGTCATGATCTGGAATATAATATACTCTTAGCGTGCAAATAGGATGCTTCCTGGAGATTAATCCTGATTCCTACTTGGTCCATTTTCTACTTGAAGACTGGAAGTAGGATCCCGATTCCTACTTGAAGAATGGAAGAATGAAGCTTTTGGTTTTTTTACTTGGTCCATTTTCTTTTATGTCTTTTAGAATGTTTTCTTTTCGCGTCTATTGTGTTAAATTGTACTTTCTATAAATCAAGTATGCCTAGATTGCAGTTGATGTTTAAGTTATAGTGCCCAAACTTAGTCATTTAGTTGAAGTTGGCTATTTACACTATAACTCACAGCATCAATTTTTTTGGCAATCTTTTTGACATTAGAGCTTTCTTTCTCTTGTATAGAATGATTTATGTTAGCTAGTTCTAGACTAGTTTCACCTTGTAATCAATGGGATGGTGGTTACCTTCAAGGCTTCAACCATTATTCCATTTTCCTCTTTGGCTATTACATTAGACCAAGGAGATCATTTAACCTTCTTTGGCTATCACTTGTACAGTCCTATTTTTCATCCAATGAAATTACTGTCGTTTCAGTGAAAAAAAATTAATTTAATGAATGATTCTCCCTTTAGTTATTGTTTCTTTCTGAGACCACCATAATAAATAAGTTATCTCGTTGATATACGATCAAGTTGAACAAAGAAAGAACATGTAGAAGAATAAAATGGTAGATTGAAAAAAAAAATAATGAAATTGAATAAAGTTTCGCTACCACTTATTGAGAAGAGTCTTTCAAATTTTTTGAATTGAAAAAAAAAAAAATGGAGTTGTTTCAGAGAGCGAAATATGATTTTATAAGTAGTTATTGGAAAAGTTAAATTTAAAGTTGATATAGATAAAGATAAAGAATTAGGGTGTTAAAAAAGTTAAAATTTAAACTAATCTAGATAAAGATTACAATTTTCTTAATAATGATAAATGATGGGTTGTTGTCAATGTGCATAAACTTTAATTTTTTTAATTGACAATTTTATAAATTTAATTTTTTTAATATCTAGTTATGATAAATTCTCAGACAATTCTATGAAACCTTACGTCTGAAATTTAAACAACCCAAATATCAAGGATGTATGACTTCATACTCAACCTAATGTGAATATCAAACACCAAAACTAAAAATAATACTAAGTAGAGTTCACAATAAATTAACTATGTATCTAGATAAGTTTAAAGTTATAATGAGATATGAATTAAAATTTTGTATTGAGACAAATATTATGTTAAAAATATATATCCTTGAAAGAAATTTAGTTACATTTTAAAATTAGTAGTCTAGGAAAAAAATAGGAATAGTCTAGATAAAATTAAAGATAAAATGATGTTGTAAAATTGCTCTCACAATTATAACTTTTTTCTGCAATTATATGGTACGTAATTTAGAATTAATAAGATTAGTGTGAATCAAATATTTAATTAAATTAAACATGTATAAGAGATGGTATGTAATTTGAATTTTAATGTGATAGAGATGTGATAAATGATAGGTAGAAGTAAGTTAGAGTAGTAAATCAGTGTGAATGAAATATTTAGTTAAATTAAAAATTTATAAGAGATGGTATATAAGATTATAAATTACATTTTACTTAATTATCTAAATTAAGTCTAATTATAATTTGACAGGTGATTTTATTTGGTTAAGTAAAATTGCATCTGTGTCAAAACCATATTGAATGTACATTGCTTTATATATATATATATATATATATATATATATATAATAGATATTATAGAAACATAAAGTGGTTCGTATATGTATCTAGTTAGTCAAATATGTATTTAATTTTTAAATTGATATTTATCATAATAAAATAATAAAGTTATCATTAAAATTGGTTACAAAAAAATAAATTTTTTTACGGAAGAATCATTATGCTATAAGGATTCCTAATCTATTCTTCAAAAAAAATGTCTAACTCCATCTAGTATGAGTGATTTCTATTAATAGAAAAGGGCGTAGGAAAGTTTTCATAAACTGCACGACAAAATTTTATTTTTATTTTTATTTAAATTCATTTGTAAATTGAGCCCAAAATTTTCTTTTGCGTTTTATTTAATTTCATTTGTAGATTGAACTCATATCTGACAAAAAATCACAAAATACTCTTCAATATTCTTGAATACTTATGGCTAGAGGTAAATTTTCACCGCCACAATTATATTTATAATTGAACATCTCGTGTAGAGTTAACTTTCCATACCATATTGTTCAGCATTAAGTTGAATTGATAAATTTATTCTCATTGCGTACGTCTGGCTTCACCTTTGAATATTGTTTCATATTTATCCATAATAAAGAAACTTACAATAGCTTTGTGGTAAGTTTTATTTTGTTATATATATTATTTGTTTCAAATGATAACCTTTTCAATTGTGCATGTGATTCAACCTACAACTAGTATAGTATTTAGGGAAGGCTTCATCTGCTATGTTGTTACTAAAACACAAACTTGAATCTTAATCCTAATATTTGTAATCCTAATATTACATTCTGAACAATATTGTTTACTACATAAAATAAATTTTAATACAATACTCATTATTAAATTTTTACAATTAATTTATGTTTAACTGCCAGTCTAGTTGAATTAGCAGCTAGCAGTATTTCATTTGTTTTTTTGACAATACTTACTGGGAATTATTCCAACTTTAATACAATTAGCATATGCTCCGCTATCTAACATAGCATTAACAATTATTTTAAATTCCTATTGTGACAAAACAATACCAATTTTGCCATTCTATTATATTTATCATTTGAATAAACATTTGATCAGTGATCTCAGTATTAATTCCTATTGTGACAAAATAATACCAATTTTGGCATTCTATTATATTTATTATTTGAATAAACATTTGATCAGTAATCTTAGTATTACTTACTTGCATGGAGGTTAATTCTTGAATATTTCCTAATATTTCTTCATCTTTGTTATCTTTTGAAATAGAAGGAAGATTGGACAGATTTCCACCTTTTATTAAGCTTAATTTTGTTTCTATTTCTAAATCTTTTGTTTTTAATTCTAATATATCCTTTTGCAATTTTTTAACCTAATTTTTTAAATCTTTAATTTCTTCTTGAATATCTTTAGTTTTTCCTATTTTAAAAGTACTATTTTCTGGATATTTTTCTAATAATTTTGATATACTAAAAGTTTTCATTATTTCTATTGAATTAGGTTTTTCTTCTTCTTCTAAGATTAATTATTTTAATTTATTTAAATATTCTATCCTAGTTTTTGTATCATTAATTTTTTCTATCATTTCAAATAAAATTTCTTTTTTATCTTTTGAAATTACATGAATACATTTATAGTTTTTTATGGACTCTATGCTAGAATCGGAATCTATGTTGTTTTGAATTTCTTCATCATCTATATCACTATTTTGAATTAACACCGGTGTCATGAATAGATAGTGATTAAGTTACAGTGACTATACATAGTAAAAAAAATGTGAACAGTAAAAATGAATAGTAATCATGAATAGTAAAAATAAATAGTAAACATGAATAGTAATTTCGTGAATAGTGATTGTGAATAGTAAAAATGAATATTTGAAAAAATTAAGAGATTTAATATTAGAAGAAGAAAAACCTAAAAAGTTTGAAAAACCATTTAGTGTTTCAAAATTATTAGATAAATATCCAAATGAAGGATTATTAGGAATAAGGAAACCAGAAGAAGTCAAAGAAGATATTAATATTTTAAAAGAACAAGTTAGAAAATTAAAAAAAGATTTAATAGAATTAAAAACAAAAGATTTAGAATTAGACACAAAAATAAGTACAATAAAAAATGGGAATATTCCAGACAGTTCTTCAAAAGGAAAAGAAGTTATGAATGATATTCAAGGCTTAAGTTCTATTCAAATAAATAATGAACAAGTTTCAGATAAAATGCATATTTAAATGATAATAAAATAGAGTATAAAAAATGGTATTGTTTTGTTACAATAGGAATAAATGATTTCAAACTTACAATACATGCTATGGTAGATAGTGGTGCTGATGCAAACTGTATTAAAACAGGAATAATTCTTACAAAATATTGCCAAAAAAACTAATGAGAGTTTATTAGCAGTAAATTCAAGTAGATTACATGTTAAACATAGAGTCATATTAAATGTATGCAATGATGATTATTGTATTAAAAATTTATGTTATGTAGTTGAGGATATAGCTGAAGATTTAATTCTAGGATTACCATTTTTAGATCAGATTAATCTTATCAAAGTAGATAATGAAGGTATTCATACAAAAATCATGGGTAGGAAGATTTCATTCAACTTTATTTCTCTTAAAAGACAAAAAGAAATAGATTTAATTCAAAAGTGTTCAATATTTAAGCAAATAATTAATATTAATCATATTAAGAGTCAAATAAGATTTTTAAAAGAGGAACATTCATATGCTAGAATAGAAGATAAATTAAAAGATAATAACATTAAAAGGAAAATTATTGAATTAGAAGATAAGTTTAAAAAAGAAATTTGTGTAGATCTACCAAATGCTTTTTGGGATAGAAAGAAACATGAGGTAGAATTACCATACGAAGAAGGATTCATAGAAAAAGATATTAAGACGAAAGCTAGACCTATTCAAATGAATCAATAATTATTAGAAACCTATAAACAAGAAATTAAGACATTATTAGATAAAAAATTAATAAAACTTTCAAAGGCTCCTTGATTTTGTCCAGCTTTCTATGTCATGAATCAAGCTGAAAAGGAAAGAGGAGTACCTAGATTAGTCATTAATTATAAACCATTAAATAAGGTATTAAAATGGATAAGATATCCTATTCCAAATAAAAGAGATTTATTGAATTGATTATTCAATGCTAAAGTACTTTCAAAATTTGATATGAAGTCAGGATACTGGCAGATTCAAATAGTTGAAAAAGACAGGTATAAGACTGCATTCACACTTTCTTTTGGATACTATGAATGGAATGTTATGCCTTTCAGATTAAAAAATGCTCCTTCAGAATTTCAAAATATTATGAATGATATATTCAATCCTTATTCAACTTTTATGATTGTTTATATTGATGATGTATTAGTGTTTTCAGAAAATATAGATAAACATTTTGAACATTTAGAAATATTTTTTAAAGTAATAAAAAGAAATGGTTTACTAGTTTTTGCCACTAAAATGAAATTATTTCAAACAAATGTAAGATTTTTAGGTCATAATATTCATTTAGAAACAATTATTCCAATTAATAGAAGTCTAGAATTTACTGAAAAATTTCCAAATGAAATTAAAGATAAAAATCAATTGCAAAGATTTTCAGGATGTTTAAATTACATTTCTGATTTTTTCTCAAAATTTAGACAGAAATGTAATCCTCTATTTCAAAGATTACAGAAAACACCTCCGGCATGGACAGAGGTACATACCAAGGTAGTTCAAGACATTAAAAGAAAAATAAAAAGTCTTACGTGTCTAGTTATTCCAAATCCCAAAGCAGTTAAGATGATTGTAGAAACTGATGCTTCAGATGCAGGATATGGAGGCATTCTTAAACAAAAATTAGAAATAAACTCCCCAGAACAACTAGTGAGATTTCATAGTGGTGTTTGGAGTGTGGCTAGAAAAAACTATTCAACTATTAAAAAAAGATTTTATCTATTGTTTTATGTATTTCAAAATTTCAACATGAGTTATATTACCAAAAATTTCTATTACATATTGATTGCAAATCTGCAAAAAATGTTTTAACCAATGATATTCAAAATATAGTTTCAAAACATATTTTTGCAAGATGGCAGGCTATCCTATCTGTATTCGATTTTGATATTGAATACATCAAAAGTGAGGAGAATTGTTTGCCTGATTTTTTGACTCATGAATTTTTAACAGGATTTCAAAATAAATCCAGTAGAATATTGCAAACCCAATTCCATATAATGCTCAAAATTCTATGACTACAAGATTCAAAAGTATCATCCATCAATTCCTCGTCACACTCAACAGACAATTCAACCAACCCAAGAGGCCCCTCAAAAACAAGCAAAAGAAATGTCTATAAATAGCTAAGATCCATCAGAACAATCATCATCAGCTCCATTTGAAGGACCCTTAGTCCAAGAGCCCTTTGATTTATAAATTAACAATTTTCTTTTTTGCAGGAATTCAAATGCAACCCGAAAAAATTACATATAAAGTAGTCAATTTCAATGGCAGGAAAAAATTAGTCAAGTCATCCAGACAGACTTGGAACATTCATAACACAAGAAGCATTGTTCAACTACGAGAAATTGCAGCATCCACGACAAATGAGTAAATGGTTTTTCCCCAAATCTAAAGGAGAAAAAGCCATTGTTGATCAGTTCTATGTTGAAGGACTCAAGTACTATTTTGATTATGTACAACCAAAAGAACCAAGGAAAAGTACGTGGCAGTTATTTACACTAGATCAAATCAAGAAACTTATTCAACAAAATAAGTTAATTCAAGCTGAAGATCAAATTCAGCAATTCGAAGCTTCAAGTTCTGCTACTCTAGTAGATCCAACCTCTTTAAGAACTCAACAGGCGTTTCAAGATAGATTTTTCTCAAAGGCCTCAATTCACTAAGACAACATTATTGAAGAAACTTTGCCATGAAGAAATCAAGATTTGTTTTCATTCAAAAAGTCCGAAATGCAAAGATGATTAAAGCTATTCAAGCACATGAAGTGGGGACAGTCAGAAAAAACTCTGCTTCCCGAAAAGACGAATAGGTCCCATGTCAGCAAATCATTACAAGAAACTTTTCAAAAAGAAGATCGGCTCAGCCTCAAAAGACTACAAGCAGTTGTCTTCATTCAAAAAGTTGGAAGTAGATAAGGATTCAGATTCATCAAAGGACATAAAGGTCAAGATCACCAATTCCAAGAGTTGAAAAAGTAAAAAAAGACAAAATCCAAAAGTTGTATACTACGGGCAAGTCATTCAATCAAGACAAAAGTCATTCAACCAAGGCAACAAAGTCTTAAGCCTAGAAACCAAAAGTCAAAAAGGCTAAGATTAGTCTTTACAAAATTCAAAAGGCTAGAACAAGGACGGACTCAACCAAAGCTCTATAAAAGGAGATTCAAGACTTGGGAAAACAACACAACTTCTTACAACCGATTTACAACTTCATTACAGCTTTTTCAATCTAGATTAGAATTCCTTCAAACTCTTGTATCCAAAATCATTCCAACTCTCTTTCTAATTTTCAACTCTTAGTTTCAAAAGTTTTAAGTTTGTTTTTCAAGTTTTATTTCAAGGAACCTTCTTGTATTCAGATTTCAATTTCAAAGCTTAATACAGTAAGTATTCAATTCATTTTGAATACCATATTCATAATCACTATCCACGAAATTACTATTCACAAAATTACTATTTTTTTTTACTATTCACGATTGCTATTCATTTTAATGTTCACGTTTTTTTTTAAAACTATTCATGGTCACTGTAGCTTAATCACTATTCATGACACCGATGATTAAAGCTATTCAAGCACGTGAAGTGGGGATAGTCAGAAAACTTTGTTTTACGAAAAGACGAAGAAGCCCCATGTTGGCAAATAGTTACAAGAAACTTTTCAAAAAGAAGATCGGCTCAGCCTCAAAAGACTACAAGTAATTGTCTTCATTCAAATAGTTGGAAGTAGATAAGGATTCAGATTTATCAAAGGACATGAATGTCAAAATCACCAATTCCAAAAGTTGAAAAAGTAAACAAAGACAAAATTCAAAAGTTATGTACTACGGGCAAGTCATTCAATCAAGACAAAAGTCATTCAACCAAGGCAACAAAGTCTTAAGCCTAGAAACCAAAAGTCAAAAAGGCTAAGGCTAGTCTTCACAAAATTCAAAAGGCTAGAACAAGGACAGACTCAACCAAAGCTTTATAAAAGGAGATTCAAGACTCGGGAAAACAACACAACTTCTTACAACCGATTTACAACTTCATTATAGCTTCTTCAATCTAGATTAGAATTCCTTCAAACTCTTGTATCCAAAGTCATTCCAACCCTCTTTGTAATTTTCAACCTTTAGTTTCAAAAGTTTTAAGTTTGTTTTTCAGGTTTTATTTGAAGGAACTTTCTTGTATTAAGATTTCAATTTCAAAGCTTAATACAATAAGTATTCAATTCATCTTGATTTTCTATTCATTTTGAGTACCATATTCGTTTTTACTATTCGCAGTCACTATTCACGAAATTACTATTCATGTTTGCTATTCATGATTACTATTCATTTTTACTGTTCATTTTTTTAAAAACTATTCATAGTCACTGTAGCTTAATCACTGTTCATGACACCGGTTCTACCCCAATTAGTATCAGAGCCACTGTTTGTCTATTTTAGGTGTTTATAAAGCATTAATTTAAATTAAGCATAAGTGTTTAAGATAATCTTAATTTAAGACTTTACCTTTGATTCAAATTAAGATATGTTTTGTAAGCGGTTTGGTGAGCCTAGTAAGTCCGTTGGTAAGCCCAAGTGTAAGGTGTTCCAGGCAAAGAGCTCCCCGTGTTCCCCGATCTTAACCTGACATCAAGAGTAAACGATTAGATTATGTTATGTTAGACATGGCAGTGAAATTTAGAAAAATGTTTTTGAATACTCAAGATAGAAACAGTAACTCTAATGTCGTGCAGAGTCAGGAAATTCATATGCCTTTAGATTATTCAAATTGGTCTATTCTAGAACAAAATATAGAGTCTATATATAAGATAGGTTCTTTAGATTTCAAAACTACTATTTCAATTAAAACTCATGAAGAAACAATTTCTTTACAAGAAGAATTTCAAACAATTCCTTTATTAAATAAAGTTTCAATTAAAAAATATATAGACAAAGGTTATAGATATATTCATTATGGTATGATTCAAGTTGCAATTAAACCATTAGTTCATATAGGAGTAGATGCTCCAATTTATTTAGCATTAAGAGATAAAAGATTAAAATGATATAAAACTTCTTTATTAAGTATGATTCAAACTAATGTTTGTAATGGTCCAATATATTTTAATTGTTGTCCAAACTTTTCTGTTGATTTAACATACCCATTAATACTAGATTCATTAATATTAGATATTCATTTACAAGGTGATGATTTTGAACAATTTTGTAAAAATTTTGCTATTATTTATAGAGTTTATTTTAGATTAATTAATTCTCAAATAAATACTAGATTCAACATGATACCGACTTCAAAAGAAAAAACAGTTTTATTACATGTAGAAGCTGACAATCCAATTGTTTTTATTCCTAAAAGATTAAAATGGAATGAAATTAGAATCCCTGAACAATTCAAAATTCAAAATGCTCAACCTTCTAGAAATATAATCAGAAGAGAAATTGATAATATCATAGAAAAAGAAGATGGCACAATTTTATTAAAATTCAATTCATTTAGAGAAGGAACAAGTTCTTCAAATAATTTTAATTTCCCTAGAAGATTGTTTTCAGAACCATCACCATCAATAATATCAGAAGGGCCTTCTCCTTCAAAGTATGTTTTCAAATCTCCTATTCCAGAAATAGTTAGTTCTCTCCCTATGTCACCTACAAGGTCACAGATGGGAATTAATGTTATTACTTTTGAAAACAAAGAATTTCAAATAGATTTTGAATATTTAAATGAGATTTTAAAAATGATAATAATGATAAGAAAACTTGGTTTTTATCCTTAGATCAAATTATTCAAGAAAAATTAAAAGAATAATGGATTTCTTAAATGAAACATATGAAATGTGATATTCTTTTACTTTCATGGTTAGAATATTGGTTTTCAAGAAATGAAGGTATTTACAATATTTTTAAAGAAAATTATATTAATGTTCAAACCAATTTGTATAAAAAATGGAAAATTAATGATAGTCAAGTTATTACTTCAATACATTCATCCTTACAACCTGTAAAAATTCAATAAAAGCCAGTCCTTTTAAGATAGGTAGAGATGATGGAAATTCAAATGTTGTATTAGATGATATTAAAAAAGCTTATCAACAAAATAATTATTCAAATAAGATATTACATACTATAGCTAATCAAGTAGAACATTTGTCTACTAAGATAGATTGAATTCCTAAAGAAACTCCTAAATTTCCAAATGAGATAGCTAGTCCTCATTTCAAAACAAGAAGTATTTCTCATGAATTAGAAAAAGATTTAATTAGAAATAAAATACAAAATAGTTTGATAAATAGAATAACTCAAAGTATTCAAAGTAATAAAACTAGAACTTTAGAAAATAGAATTTATTGCTTAGAAATAGGAGGAAAAATGACAGAATCAGATGATAATTCAAGTATAAGTGAAGAATCAGATAACTCAGAAATACAAAAGATTAATAATGTAGAACAAGAATTTAGAGATAATTCGGAAATAGAAATTAATAGGATAAGAAGACAGAAAAATTATAGAAATTACAAAAATTGGAATTCAATAAACACGAGAAATTATTATTCTAGACCTACACCTCTGGATATGCAATATGAACAAAGAAAACAATTCAAAACAAGTTTATATGATGGAAATTCTGTTTATGAATGGAATATAGATAGAAAATCAGAATATGAAATATTAAATACATTACAAGAAATGAGAATGGCTAAAACAGCATACAAAACATTAAGATTAACAGAGATTAATACTGCAATAGCATTAATAATAGGATTTTCAAGACAATTAAAAAATTGGTGAGATAATTTGTTAACATTAGAAGGAAAACAATAGATATTAAATCACACAATAGACGTAGAAGTTGAAAGAACAAATGCAGATGGAACAACAACATTTGTTAGAAAAACGATCAGATGGAGTAGATCAATTGATAGTTACAATTTCAATTCATTTCATAGGAAACCCAAAAGAGACTTTAGCTAGTTCAAAGATTATGTTAAGTAATTTAAGATGCCCAACTTTGTCAGATTTTAGATGGTATCAAGATATATTCCTTACTCAAGTATTAAAAAGAAATGATACTACTCCTTTTTGGGAAAGAAAAATTCATTACAGGATTACCTATTTTATTTTCACAAAGAATAATATCTAAATTGCAAAAAGACATAGGAAATGATTAAATAGATTTTAATACAATATCTTTTGGTCAATCATTTGCTTTTATTAAAAAAACAAAAGATTTAGAATTAGACACAAAAAGAAGTTTAAAAAAAAAACGGGGATATTCCAGACAGTTCTTCAAAAGGAAAATAAGTTACGAATGATATTCAAGACTTAAGTTTTATACAAATAAATAATGAACAAGTTTCAGATAAAATGTATATTCAAATGATAAATAAAATAGAGTATCAAAAATGGTATTGTTTTGTCCAAATTATTTAGTTTGATTCAAAAAGGGTTGTTCTTGGGACTTGATCTCTAATTTTTAGCCACAAATGAAAGATAATTAGAAGATAAATTGATAATATCATAGAAAAAGAAGATGGAACAATTTTATTAAAATTCAATTCATTTAGAGAAGGAACAAGTTCTTCAAATAATTTTAATTTACCTAGAAGATCGTTTTCTGAACCATCACCATCGATAGTATCAGAAGGCACTTCAAAGTATGTTTTCAAATCTCCTATTCCAGAAATAATTACTTCACCCCCTATGTCACCTACAAGGTCATAGATGGGAATTAATGTTATTACTTTTGAAAACAAAGAATTCCAAATAGATTTTGAATATTTAAATGATAATAGTAATAAGAAAAATTGGTTTTTATCATTAGATCAAATTATTCAAGAAAAATTAAAAGAAGAATGGATTTCTTATATGAAAAAAAAAATGAAATGTGATATTCTTTTACTTTCATGGTTAGAATATTGGCTTGCAAGAAATGAAGGTATTTACAATTTTTTCAAAGAAAGCTATATTAATGTTCAAACTAATTTGTATAAAAAATGGAAAATTAATGATAATCAAATTATTACTTTAATACATTCACCCTTACAACCTGTAAAAATTCAAGTTGATCAACCGGAAATAGAAGCTAGTCCTTTTAAGATAGGTAGAGATGATGGAAATTCAAATGTTGTATTAGATGATATTAAAAAAGCTTATCAACAAAATAATTATTCAAATAAGATATTACATACTATAGCTAATCAAGTAGAACATTTGTTTACTAAGATAGATTGAATTCCTAAAGAAACTCCTAAATTTCCAAATGAGATAACTAGTCCTCATTTCAAAACAAGAAGTGTTTCTCATGAATTAGAAAAATATTTAATTAGAAATAAAATACAAAATAGTTTGATAAATAGAATAACTCAAAGTATTCAAGGTGATAAAGCTAATACTTAAAAAAATAGAATTAATTGTCCAGAAATAGGAGGAAAAATGACAAAATCAGATGATAATTCAAGTTTAAGTGAAGAATCAGATGACTCAGAAATACAAAAGATTAATAATGTAGAACAAGAATTTAGAGATAATTCAGAAATAGAAATTAATAGGATAAAAAAATTGGAATTCAATAAATACAAGAAATTATGATCCTAGACCTACACCTCCAGATATGCAATATGAAGAAAGAAAACAATTCAAAACAAGTTCATATGATGGCAATTCTGTTTATGAATGGAATATAGATGAAAAATCAGAATATGAAATATTAAATACATTGCAAGAAATGGGAATGGCTAAAATAGCATACAAAACATTAAATTAATAGAGATTAATATTGCAATAGCATTAAGTGTAGGATTTTCAGGATGATTAAAACATTGGTGGGATAATTTGTTAATATTAGAAGGAAAACAAAAAAAATATTAAATCACACAACAAAAGTAGAAGTAGAAAAAACAAATGTAAATGGAACAAAAACATTTGTTATAGCAAAACAATCAGATGCAGTAGATCAATTACTAGTTACAATTTCAATTCATTTCATAGGTAACCCAAAAGAGACTTTAGCTAGTTCAAAGATTATGTTAAGTAATTTAAGATGTCCAACTTTGTTAGACTTCAGATGGTATAAAGATGTATTTCTTACTCAAGTATTAAAAAGAAATGATGCTAATTCTCTTTTTTGGAAAGAAAAATTCACTACAGGATTACCTACTTTATTTTCACAAAGAATAATATCTAAATTGCAAAAAGAGGTAGGAAATGATTACATAGATTTCAATATAATATATTTTGGTCAATTATTTGATTTTATTAAAAAAGAGGGATTAGAATTATGTACAGAATTAAAGATTCAAAACAAATATGGTAGAGAAAAAAAGAAGTTGGAAACTTCTGTGAAGTCTTTGGTATTAAAGGAATTAAAGCTCATTCAGCTCAAAATAGAAAATTAGAAAAATATAAAAGACATTCAAAATTTAAGAAACATAAGAATTATGATAATAATCAATATTATAACAAATATAAATAGAAGAAATATAAAGGATATAAAAATAAAGATACTAATGATAATAATTCAATACCTTGCTGGAAATATGGTCGCTTTGGTCACGAGGCTAATCAATGTAAAATGAAGAAAAAGATAAATGAAATATTTGAAGAAGAAAAATTAAAAAAGAAAATGATAGCTTTATTAATCGAAGAAACATATATAGATGAAGATAATATTCAAGATGACATAAATTCAGACTCAAGTCTAGAAAGGGTAGAAAAGTGTAAGTGTATTAATGTGATTTCAAAAAGCAATAAAGAAACATTATTTGAAATGATAGAGAAAATAGATGATAAAACATGTAGACAAGAATATTTGAAAAAAATTAAGAGATTTAATATTAGAAGAAGAAAAACCTAAAAAGTTTGAAGAACCATTTAGTATTTCAAAATTATTAGATAAATATCCAAATGAAAGATTATTAGGAATTAGGAATTAGGAAGCTAGATGAAGTCAAAGAAGATATTAAAACATTAAAAGAACAAGTTAAAAAATAACAAAAAGATTTAATAGAATTAAAAACAAAAGATTTAGAATTAGATACAAAAATAATTTTAATAAAAAATGGAACTACCCAAGACAGTTCTTCAAAAGGAAAAGATGTTATAAATGATATTCAAGACCTAAGTTATATTCAAATAAATAATGAACAAATTTTAGATAAAATGTATATTCAAAGGATAAATAAAATAGAGTATCAAAAATGGTATTGTTTTGTCACAATAGGAATAAATGATTTCAAACTCACAGTACATGCTATGGTAGATAGTGGTGCTGATGCAAACTGTATTAAAACAGGAATAATTCCTACAAAATATTGCTAGAAAACTAATGATAGTTTATTAGCAGAAAATTCAAGTAGACTACATGTTAAATGTAGAGTAATATTAAATGTATGCAATGATGATTATTGTATTAAAAATTTATGTTATGTAGTTGAAGATATAGTTCAAGATTTAAATCTAGGATTACTATTTTTACATCAAATTAATCTTATCAAAGTAGATCATAAAGGTATTCATACAAACCTCATGGGTAGGAAGATTTCATTAAACTTTATTTCTCCCAAAAGATAGAAAGAAATAGATTTAATTCAGAAGTGTTCAATATTTAAAAAACTCAATAATATTAATTATATTAAAAGTCAAATAGGATTTTTAAAAGAAGAGCATTCTTATGCTAGAATAGACTATAAGTTTAAGAAAGAAAATTTATCCATTATTTTATGCACTTCAAAATTTCAAGATGATTTATATTATCAAAAATTTCTATTACGTATTGATTACAAATTTGCAAAAAATGTTCAAAATTTAGCTTCAAAACAGATTTTGGCAAGATGGCAAGCTATCCTATCTGTATTCAATTTTAATATTGAATATCTAAAAGGTGAGGAGAATTGTTTGTCTAATTTTGAACTTGTGAATTTTAACAGGAATTTCAGAATGAATTCAGTAGAATATTACAAACACCATTCCATATAATACTCAAAATTCCCTTGATTTGCTGTTAAACCTACAAGATTTAACAGTATCATCCATCAATTCCTCGTCACAAGCAACAGACAACTCAATAAACATAGACGACCCCTCAGAAACAAGTGCATGCAATATCTATAAATAGCAGGAATTCATCCGAAGGATCATCTTCAAAACCATTTGGCGGACCAATAGCTCAAAAACCCCTTTGATCTTTAAATTAATAAGTTTTTGTTTTGCAGGATGCAGAAAGACGAATTCATTGTTTACCACGTTCAATCTCACAATGGCAAACGTAAATTAGTTACAGCTTCCAAAAGACTCTGGAATATTCATAATGTGCACACTCTTCATCAAGAAAGGCAATAGGGACGACTTCAACCTTCCCTATTTTCCAAATTGTTTTTCCCTCAAGGCCCTAGAGAAAAAGAAATTGTAGATATTTTTACGTAGAAGGTCTCAAACATTGGATTCATTGGCAAGATGATACTAGTTGTCGTTGGGGAAATGATTCAACTGTTATCAATTTCTATTCCAAATACTCTAAGTCGGAAGATTCAGAAGCTTCAACGTCTACTCTAATTTTCAACCCAAACCCTCAAATCAAAGTTGTTGATTCATCAAATATACTCTTTCTCCCAAGTGTTCCTTCTGAAGACGAAGATCTGTCACCTGATTCTCGTGATCCTCCAAAACCAGATTTCGAGGATCAGGTTATTTCACCATGAAGCCATCAAGGACAGTATTCGTTCAAAAAGTGAGAAATGGAAAGATGATTAAAGCTATTCAAGCACGTGAAGTGGGGACAGTCAGAAAACTCTGCTTTCTGAAAAGACGAGTAAGTCTTATGTCGGCAAATAATTATAAGAAACTTTTCAAAAAGAAGATATATTAGCTTCAAAAGTCTACAAGCAGTTGTCTTCATTCAAAAAGTTGGAAGTAGATAAGGATTCAAATTCAAATCATGAAGCCAAATTATCAAGTGTAGAAGACAAATTCGGAACAAGACAAACTATGAAGGAAATCTTGAAGTAATTCAAGAAAGCCAAATTCAAATCCACTATTCAAAGTCAAAATTAAAGAAAGAAACAAACAAAAGCTGGACAAACTCCTACGGAAGTTATTCAATCAACACAACAAAGTCAAAAAGGCTAGTTATCAACAAAGTCAAAAGGCTAGCCTATTTCACAAAAAAGTCAAAAGGCCTATGATATAAACATTCAAGTGAACAACAAGGCATATTTCAACTATAAAAGGCCTTCATTCCAAAACCAAATCATTGGCAATTTTAGTTTTCAAAAGCCTTTCATATTCCATCTTTGTATCCAAACTCTCCCAAAATCATTCCAACCCTCTTTGTAATTTCCAACACTTAGTTTTAAAAGTTTTAAGTTTTTCAGGTTTTATTTCAAGGATCTTTCTTGTATTCAGATTTTAATTTTAAAACTTAATACAGTAAGTATTCAAATCATCTTGATTTTCTGATCATTTTTAGTACGATATTCATGTTTACTATTCACAATTACAATTCATGTACTATTCATAATTACTATTCACATTTACTATTCACGATTACTATTCACAAAATTACTCTTTATTTTTACTATTCATGGTCACTATAACTTAATCACTATTAATGACACTGGTTGACTTTAGCTAGTAATCTTAAATAGTAAATGTGAATAATAATTATAAATAGTAAACGTAAATGGTAATTATGAATAGTACAAAATGAGTCTGGTACTCAAAATGATTAGAAAATCAAGATGAATTGAATACTTACTGTATTAAGTTTTAAAATTGAAATCTGAATACAAGAAAAATCTTTGAAAAAAAACCTGAAAAACTTAAAACTTTTAAAACTAAGGGTTGGAAATTACAAAGAGGGTTGGAATGATTTTGGGAGAGTTTAGATACAAGGATGGAATATAAAATACTTTTGAAAACTAAGATTGCCGATGATTTGGTCTTGGAATGAAGGCCTTTTATAGTTGAAATCTGCCTTGCCGTTCACTTGAATGTCTATATCATAGGCTTTTTGACTTTTTTTTATGAAATAGGCTCACCTTTTGACTTTGTTGTGTTGATTGAATGACTTCCGTGGGAGTTTGTCCAGCTTTTGTTTGTCTTTTTTTTCAATTTTGACTTTGAATAGTGATTTTGACTTTGGCTTCCTTGAATTACTTGAAGATTTCCTTTGTAGTTTGTCTTGTTCTGAATTTGTCTTTTGCACTTGATAATTTGGCTTCAAGATTTGAATCTAAATCCTTATCTACGTCCAGCTTTTTGAATGAAGAAAACTATTGTAGACTTTTGAGGTTGATCTTATCTTATTTTTGAAAAGTTTCTTGTAATTATTTGCCGATATAGGACCTACTCGTCTTTTTGAAAAGCAAAGTTTTCTGACTGTTCCCACTTCACGTGCCTGAATAGCTTTAATCATCTTTCCATTTCCCACTTTTTGAATGAAGACTGTCCTTGATGGCTTCATGGTGAAGAAACCTGATCCTTGAAATCTGGTTCTGAAGGATCATGAGAGTCGGGTGACAGATCTTCGTCTTCAGAAGGAACACTTGGGAGAAGGAGTATATTTGATGAATCAATAACTTCAGTTTGAGGGTTTGGATTAAAAATTGGAGTAGATGTTGAAGCTTTTGAATATTCCGACTTAGAGTATTTAGAATAGAAATTGATAATGGTTGAATCATTTTCCAAACGACAACTAGTATCGTCTTGCTAATGAATCCAATGTTTGAGACGTTCTACGTAAAAATATCCACAATTTCTTTTTCTCTGGGGCCTTGAGGGAAAACCAATTTGCGAAATATGGAAGGTTGAAGTCATCCGAGTTGCCTTTCTTGATGAAGAATGTGTACATTATGAATATTCTAGAATCTTTTGGAAGCTGTAACTAATTTACGTTTGCCATTGTGAGATTGAACATGATAAACTATGAATTCGTCTTTCTACGTCCTGCAAAACAAAAACTTATTAATTTAAAGATCAAAGGGGTTTTTAAGCTAGTGATCAGCCAAATGGTTCTAAAGATGATCCTTCGGATGAATTCCTGCTATTTATAGATATTGCATGCGCTTGTTTCTAAGGGGTCGTATGTGTTTATTGAGTTGTTTGTTGACTGTGACGAGGAATTGATGGATGATACTGTTAAATCTTGTAGGTTTAACAGCAAATCAAGGGAATTTTGAGTATTATATGGAATGGTGTTTGTAATATTCTACTGAATTCATTTTGAAATTCCTGTTAAAAATTCACGAGTCAAAAAATCAGGCAAACACTTTTCTTCACCTTTTATATATTCAATATCAAAATCAAATACAGATAGGATAGCTTGCCATCTTGCAAAAATCTGTTTTGTAACTATATTTTGAACATCTTTAGTTAAAGCATCTTTTACAGATTTGTAATCAATACGTAATAGAAATTTTTGATAATATAAATCATCTTGAAATTTTGAAATACATAAAATAATAGATAAAATTTCTTTTTTAATAGTTGAATACTTTTTTCTAGCTCCACTCCAGACACCACTATGAAATCTCACTAGTTGTTCTGGGGAGTCTATTTCTAATTTTTGTTTTAGTATACCTCCATATCCTGTATCTGAAGCATCAGTTTCTACTATCATCTTAACTGCTTTGGGATTTGGAATAACTAAACACGGAAGACTTTTTATTTGTCTTTTAATGTTTTGAACTACCTTAGTATGTACCTCTGTCCAAGCCGGAGGTGTTTTCTATAGTCTTTGAAATAGAGGATTACATTTTTGTCTAAATTTTGGAAAGAAATCAGAAATGTAATTTAAACATCCTAAAAATCTTTGCAATTGATTTTTATCTTTAATTTCATCTGAAAATTTTTCTGTAAATTCTAACTTCTATTAATTGGAATAATTGTTCCTCAATGAATATTATGACCTAAAAATCTTACGTTTGTTTGAAATAATTTCATTTCAGTAGCAGAAACTACTAAACCATTTCTTTTTACTACTTTGAAAAATATTTCTAAGTGTTTAAAGTGTTTATCTATATTTTCTGAAAACACTAATACATCATCAATATAAACAATCATAAAAGTTGAATAAGGATTGAATATATCATTCAAAATATTTTGAAATGCTGAAGGAGCATTTTTTAATCCGAAAGGCATCACATTCCATTCATAATGTCCAAAAGGAATTGTGAATGCAGTCTTATACCTGTCTTTTTCAACTATTTGAATTTGCCAATATTCTGACTTCATATTAAATTTTGAAAATACTTTAGCATTAAATAATCTATTTAATAATCTCATTTATTTGGAATAGGGTATCTTATCCATTTTAATACTTTATTTAATGGTTTGTAATTAATAACTAATCTAGGTACTCCTCTTTCCTTTTCAGCTTGATTCATGACATAGAAAACTGGACAAGACCAAAGAGACTTTGAATGTCTTATTAATTTTTTTTATCTAATAATGTCTTAATTTCTTGCTTGCAGGTTTCTAATAATTTTTGATTCATTTGAATAGGCCTAGCTTTTGTCTTAATATCTTTTTCTATGAATCCTTCTTTGTATGGTAATTCTATCTCATGTTTCTTTCTATACCAAAAAGCATTAGGTAGATTTGCACAAATTTCCTTTTCAAACTTATCTTCTACTTTAATAATTTTCTTTTTGATACTATTATTTTTAAAATTTTCTTCTATTCTAGCATAGGAATGCTCTTCTTTTAAAAATCCTATTTGACTTTTAATATGATTAATATTGTTGATTTGTTTAAATATTAAACATTTCTGAATTAAATCTATTTCTTTCTGTCTTTTAGAAGAAATAAAGTTGAATGAAATCTTCCTACCCATGATTTTTGTATGAATGCCTTCATTATCTACTTTGATAGGATTAATCTAATGTAAAAATGGTAATCCTACAATTAAATCTTGAGCTATATCTTCAACTACATAACATAAATTTTTAATACAATAATCATCATTGCATACATTTAATATTACTCTATGTTTAACATGTCATCGACTTGAATTTGCTACTAATAAACTCTCATTAGTTTTCTGACAATATTTTGTAGGAATTATTCCTGTTTTAATACGGTTTGCATCAGCACCACTATCTATCATAGCATATACTGTGAGTTTGAAATCATTTATTCCTAGTCTAACAAAATAATACCATTTTTGATACTCTATTTTATTTATCCTTTGAATATACATTTTATCTAAAATTATTTATTTGAATAGAACTTAGGTCTTGAATATCATCTATAATTTCTTTTCCTTTTGAAGAACTATCCTGGGTAGTTCCATTTTTTATTAAACTTATTTTTGTATCTAATTCTAAATCTTTTGTTTTTAATTCTATTAAATCTTTTTGTAATTTTTTAACTTGTTCTTTTAATATTTTAATGTCTTATTTGACTTCATCTGGCTTCCTAATTCCTAATAATCCTTCATTTGGATATTTATCTAATAATTTTGAAATACTAAATAGTTCTTCAAACTTTTTAAGTTTTTCTTCTTCTAATATTAAATCTCTTAATTTTTTCAAATATTCTTGTCTACATGTTTTATCATCTATTTCTCTATCATTTCAAATAATGTTTCTTTATTGCTTTTTGAAATCACATTAATACACTTACACTTTTCTACCATTTCTAGACTTGAGTTTGAATCTTTGCCATTTTGAATATTATCTTCATCTATATCTGTTTCTTCGATTAATAAAGCTATCATTTTCTTTTTTAATTCTTCTGCTTGAAATATTTCATTTATCCTTTTTTTTTCATTTTATATTGATTAGCATTGTGACCAAAGCGACCACATTTCCAGCAAGTTATTGAATTATTATTATTAGTATATTTATTTTTATATCCTTTATATTTCTTCTATTTGTATTTTTTATAATATTGATTATTATCATAATTCTTATGTTTCTTAAATTTTGAATGTCTTTTATATTTTTGTAATTTTCTATTTTGAGCTGAAGGAGTTTTAATTTCTTTAATACCAAAGACTTCACAAAAGTTTCCAACTTCTTGTTTTTCTCTACCATATTTGTTTTGAATTTTTAATTCTGTACATAATTCATCCTTATTTTTAATAAAAGCAAATAATTGACCAAAAGATATTGTATTGAAATCTATGTCATCATTTCCTACCTCTTTTTGCAATTTAGATATTATTCTTTGTGAAAATAAAGCAGGTAATCCTGTAATAAATTTTTCCTTACAAAAATAAGAATTAGCATTATTTCTTTTTAATACTTGAGTAAGAAATACATCTTTATACCATTTGAAGTCTGACAAAGTTGGACATCTTAAATTACTTAACATAATCTTTGAACTAGCTAAAGTCTCTTTTGGTTTACCTATGAAATGAATTGAACTAGTAATTGATCTATTGCATCTAATTGTTTTTCTATAACAAATGTTTTTGTTCTATCTGTATTTGTTTTTTCTACTTCTTCTTCTGTTGTGTGATTTAATATTTGTTGTTTTCCTTCTAATGTTAACAAATTATCCCACCAATTTTTTAATTGTTCTGAAAATTCTACTATTAATGCTGTTGCAGTATTAATATATGTTAATCCTAATATTTTGTATGCCGTTTTAGCCATTCCCATTTCTTGCAATGTATTCAAGATTTCATATTCTGATTTTCCATCTTTATTCCATTTGTAAACAGAATTGCCATCATATGAACTTGTTTTGAATTGTTTTCTTTCTTGATATTGCATATCTGGAGGTGTAGGTCTAGGATAATAATTTCTTGCATTTATTGAATTCCAATTTCTATAATTTTTCTGTCTTATTATCCTATTAATTTTTGTTTCTGAATTATCTCTAAATTCTTGTTCTACATTATTAATCTTTTGTATTTCTGAGTTATCTGATTTTTCACTTAAACTTGAATTATCATCTGATTTTGTCATTTTTCCTCTTGTTCCTAGACAATTAATTCTATTTTCTGAAGTACTAGCTTTACCACCTTGAATACTTTGAGTTATTCTATTTATCAAACTATTTTGCATTTTATTTCTAATTAAATCTTTTTCTAATTCATGAGAAACACTTCTTGTTTTGAATTGAGGACTAGCTATCTCATTTGGAAATTTAGGAGTTTCTTTAGGAATTCAATCTATCTTAGTAGACAAATGTTCTACTTGATTAGCTATAGTATATAATATCTGATTTGAATAATTATTTTGTTGATAAACTTTTTAAATATCATCTAATACAACATTTGAATTTCCATCATCTCTACCTATCTTAAAAGGACTAGCTTCTATTTCCTGTTGATCAACTTAAATTTTTACAGGTTGTAAGGGTGAATGTATTAAACTAATAATTTGATTATCATTAATTTTTCATTTTTTATACAAATTATTTTGAACATTAATATAACTTTCTTTGAAAACATTGTAAATACCTTCATTTCTTGAAAACCAATATTCTAACCATGAAAGTAAAAGAATATCACATTTCATTTTTTTCATATAAGAAATCCATTCTTCTTTTAATTTTTCTTTAAAATTTGATCTAATGATAAAAACCAATTTTTCTTATTACTATTATCATTTTCAAAAATCTCATTTAAATATTCAAAATCTATTTGAAATTCTTTGTTTTCAAAGGTAATAACATTAATTCCCATCTGTGACCTTGTAGGTGACATAGGGGGTGAACTAACTATTTTTGGAATAGGAGATTTGAAAACATACTTTGAAGTGCCTTCTGATACTATCGATGGTGATAGTTTAGAAAATGATCTTCGAGGTAAATTAAAATTATTTGAAAAACTCCTTCCTTCTCTAAATGAATTGAATTTTAATAAAATTGTTCCATCTTCTTTTTCTATTATATTATCAATTTATCTTCTAATTATATTTCTAGAAGGTTGAGCATTTTGAATTTCGAATTGTTCAAGAATTGTAATTTCATTCCATTTTAATCTTTTAGGAATAAAAACTGTTGGATTATCAGCTTCTACATGTAATAAAATTGTTGCTTCTTTTGAAGTCGGTAACATGTTGAATCTAGTATTTATTTGAGAATTCATTAATCTAAAATAAACCCTATAAATAATAGCAAAATTTTTACAAAATTGTTCAAATTCATCACCTTGTAAATGAATATCTAAAATTAAGGAATCTAGTATTAATGAATCTGTTAAATCAACAGAAAAGTTTGGACAACAATTAAAATATATTGCACCATTACAAACATTAGTTTGAATCATACTTAATAAAGAAGTTTTATATCTTTTTAATCTTTTATCTCTTAATGCTAAATAACTTGGAGTATCTACTCCTATGTGTATTAATGGTTTAATTGCTACTTGAATCATACCATAATGAATATATCTATAACCTTTGTCTATATATTTTTTAATTGAAACTTTATTTAATAAAGGAATTGTTTGAAATTCTTCTTGTAAAGAAATTGTTTCTTCATGAGTTTTAATTGAAAAAGCAGTTTTGAAATCTAAAGAACCTATCTTATCTATGGATTCTATACTTTTTTTTGGAATAGACCAATTTGAATAATCTTAAAGCATATGAATTTTTTGACTTTGCACGACGTCAGTGTTACTATTTCTATCATGAGTATTCAAAAACATTTTTCTAAATCTCACTGCCATGTCTAATATAACATAATATAATCGTTTACTCTTGATGTCAGGTTAAGATCTGGGAACACGGGGAGCACCCTGTCTAGAACACCTTACACTCGGGTTTACCAACAGACTTATTAGGCTCACCAAACTACTTGCCAAACCTATCTTAACCTTAATCAAAGGTAAAGTCTTAAATTAAGGTTATGATAAACACTTAAGTTTAATTTAAATTAATACTTTATGAACACCTAAAACAGATAAACAGTGGCTCTGATACCATAAAGGGGCAAGATCGGTGTCATTAATAGTGATTAAGCTACAGTGACCATGAATAGTAAAAATGAATACTAATTTTGTGAATAGTAATCATGAATAGTAAACGTGAATAGTAATTATGAATAGTAATTGTGAATAGTAAAAAATGAACATGGTACTCAAAATGATTAGAAAATCAAGATGAATTGAACACTTACTATATTAAGCTTTGAAATTGAAATCTAAATACAAGAAATATCCTTGAAATAAAACCTGAAAAACTTAAAATTTTTGAAACTAAGGGTTGAAAATTACAAAGAGGGTTGGAATGATTTTGGGAGAGTTTGGATACAAGGATGAAATATGAAAGGCTTTTGAAAACTAAGATTGCCGATGATTTGGTCTTGGAATAAAGGCCTTTTATAGTTGAAATCTGCCTTGCCGTTTACTTGAATGTCTGAATCATAGGTTTTTTGACTTTTTTGTGAAATAGGCTAGCCTTTTGACTTTGTTGATAACTAGCCTTTTTGACTTTGTTGTGTTGATTGAATGACTTCCGTAGGAGTTTGTCTAGCTTTTGTTTGTCTCTTTCTTCAATTTTGACTTTGAATAGTGATTTTGACTTTGGCTTTCTTGAATCACTTGAAGATTTCCTTCGTAGTTTGTCTTGTTCCGAATTTGTCTTCTACACTTGATAATTTGGCTTTATGATTTGAATCTGAATCCTTATCTACTTCCAGCTTTTTGAATGAAGACAACTGCTTGTAAACTTTTGAGGCTGATCTTATCTTTTTTTTGAAAAGTTTCTTGTAATTATTTGCCGACATGGGACATACTCATTTTTTTGGAAATCAGAGTTTTCTGATTGTCCTCATTTCACGTGCTTGAATAGCTTTAATCATCTTTGTAGGAGAGTTGGACCTTAAATGCAATAAAGGCTTTAAATAAAAGACAATTGGTAATTACACTTAAGACATTAATAAAAAAAAAGCTTGTACTCGTCAATTTTGGACTTTTCTTTAACTTGAACTTCTTTCATGAGCCCATTAAACACTTCTATAAACTTCTTATGTGAACCCTATAAAGAGGAAATGCTAAAATCCAATGAACAAGATGAATTTGGCCCAAATACCCCCCAAACAAAATAAAGAAAAATGAACTAATGGAAGTCCTTGACCCCTAACTCAGTAAGGACCTAAGAACCTTAGTATAATTAATAGAAGAATGACCCACAATCCAGTAGTTCATGCTAGATTGATAAGTTAAGAACACTACAAGGACAAAACAATGACAAGTTCAAGTTCTCAAGAGAGAGCAAAAGTAATGACAATCCTTGTATGTTTTATTAATCAACTTCTCAATCCATCACAAAGATGCAAAGCACAACCTTCTTATATAATTACAAACCCTACTTCAAATCAACTAGGAAAAAAATTAACTAGAAAACGGAAACAATTTAAACCCTAAAAATTTTAGTAGCCCAAACACAATGCTAGACTAAACCTACACCACTTAAAGCCCATTCATTTTAAGGGTCCCAAAAGTATCAAAAATAAATATTTAAACAATAACAAACTAGTGGGTTGGACCAAATCACAAATAGCTCAAGATAAACTTGCAGTAAAATTATGGCAGAGTTTCTCAAGCGTTGACTTCTTGCTGGGTTTGAATTTTTTAATTAGACCATTAAAAACTTTCTGCAATTGTTAAGCTTTAGCACTTGAAATGGCTCTATCCATCAATAACAAATAGTGAATCATGTGTCAACCTTTGAGTAATTTGCATCTCATCATTCCTCCTTTTGTAAAGAAGATTCATCCTCAAACTTTTACCAGCATAATATTAGGAATAATTTTGGAGTCAATGTACATGATCCAAGATTCATCCCCTTGAGGCATGCACAGCATGGATATAGCACGTGTGCATTTCTTTTCCATTGCAAGTGTCTGAAACCATTAGTTATAATGCCAAGTTAGTCCAAAAGAAAAAGAAACCTCAAAGGTTCCTTTCTCCCAAGTGTCCCCTAATGAATTTTCACTTATCAAATATTTCACTCAAAGTTTTGGGTTTTAACTTTTGGATAGAACTCTCTACCTTTTACAATTTAAGTCTTTACTCTTTAGGCTTTCCAAAGAACTCAATATTAAACCAAGCACTTAGAAATTTCTTACTTAGGTTGAAAGAAAATAAAGAAGCAAGTAAAAATAGACTTATTTTAAAGACATGAAAATAAGGACAAAATTTACAAGGAAAACAAGAAAAAAAATAATTTTGGATGAAGTTTAAGAGTGCTACATTAATTTCGGTAATCCAATCCTAGATAGGATTAGAGTTCCCCAAATCTATTTTTAAATTGGAAACAAAATACTATTGTCCCAAGGAATCTATGGATTAGGATTTCAGCAAATTCCATTCCATTTAAGATTAGAAATGCAAAAACCAATCAAAATAAGAATAGGATTAGAGATTTCGAATTTCAATAAGATTTGGATTTTTTTTCTTCATGAGAAGAACAATATTTTTTTATATAATAGGACAGAAACAAGACAAATCAATAATATTAGTAACACAAGAATGGGCAACAAGCTCTTCGATCAAGAAATTTAAGAGAGAAAGAACTAATTAAATAAGGGAAATTCTATAGTTCCTTTCATGATTTTATTGGAACTATTCCGTCAATTTTTAACTAATTACAAAGTGCGATGTAATTGGTTGAAATAGAATCATTAACATTATCAAAATTCTCACATTATAGGTAATCTACTATTATAGGTTATCCACTTAAATTATACTATTTACTAAATCATTCACTTTACTTTTACAACTTATTTACTTTTTAGATTTCACCAAGAAAATAAGTCAACTATTTACTAAATTGAGTTTATTACACATAAAACTCAAGAGTCACTCATTAGTAATTCTTATGGCACAAATAATAAATTTATAAGATTAAAGAAATAAAAATTTAATTGAAAGCTACAGAAAAAATATTTTTGCCTTTAAATAATTAGCATTGTTCTACCAAAAAAAAAAAAAAACAGAGTATTGGACAACTATGAAAATTATTAAATTAAATTCTAATTTAAGTAGTGAAAATATATAACATGATAGCTATGCTTGTGTAAATGTTGAAGGTTGTTGTACTGCTATTAATGGAAGTATAGCTTCTAGGTATTAACATTGTCCCATCGAATGACTAAAGTTGTACCATCTCCACAAACAGTACTGAATTAACTGGAAAATAAAAAAAACTAATTTGAAATTGAGTGTTGAATATATTTAAGGTGACAATTATGAGATTTTAAAACATAATTCTAGCAATAATTAATTTTAAACATTATATATTACATGTGGCAATTAAATTTATGAAAAAGAAATTTTTTTTTTCCAACACTAGTAAAAAATGTACCTCCTAATTGTTCGTTTTGTACTTGCAAAAATCTATTATTGTAACGCTAGAAGAAAAATATTGTACTTCTATTAAAATTAGTAAATTAATTCATAGCTTGAATTTTCAAAATATATAAATCAACAATTACACTTGTAAAAATAAAAATACCATAAAATTCTAATTAGTGATTGTACTTGAAGGTGATGATAAAACTTATTGTATCATCACTAATTATGAATATATTTTGTACGTATTCATATTGTACCATCAAAAATTTAATATTGTACCATCCAAAACAATAGGACAATTACTAACTAAAAGATGAACAAGTTAATCCTAAATTGGGTTTAAAAAATAATGTACTTGATAATTACCTAAGTTTGAAACATAGCACCACCAACTATTAATTTTAAGAACTAAATATTACGTATAGTAGTTGAAAATTATGTAACAGAATTTTGTGCCCCACGAATGAAGATTGTGCATTTCAATTTTTAGTATTGTACTTGCAAAAATATATTATTGCATCACTAGAGAAAATTTATTGTACCACTATGACAATTAGTGAGTTAATTCGTAATTTGAATTTTAGCAATATATAATATATTAATTGTAGTGGCATAAATCCCAATACCATAAAATTCTAATTTGTAAAGTTTTAAATAGTGATTGTACTTGAAAGTGATGGTAAAATTCATTGTGCCATCATTAATTAACAATGTATTTTGCAGGTATTTATATTGTACTGTCAAATAATTAACAATATACCATCCAAGAAAATAGTATATTTGCTAACTGGAAAAATGAATAAATTAATCCGAAAACGGGTTTTAGTAATAATGTACGTGATAATTACCCAAGTTTAAAACATAGTACCACTAACTATTAATTTTAAAACTTAAATATTTCATGTGGCAAATGAAAATTATGTAAAAGGTTTTTATACCACTACCACTGAAAATTGTACCTCCAAATTGCTAGTATTATACTTGCAAAAACATATTATTGTACCATCAGAAAAAAAGTATTGTACCGCTTCGAATTTAATAAATTATTTCGTACTTAAGTTCTGGAAATATATCACTCAACAATTACACATGAATAAATATAAATGCCACAAAAATTCTAAGTTACAAAGTTTTGAACAATGATTGTACTTCAAAGTGATAGTTTTTATACCACCATTAATTAAGAATGTACTTTGTAGATATTCACATTGTACCATCAAACAATTAATAATGTACCATCCAAAAAATAGTACATTCGATGACTAAAAAATAAATAAAAATTAATCGAAATTGGCTTTCTTGAAGAATTTAATCAATAATTACCCATGTCTAAAACATAGTACCACAAACTATTAATTTTTAAAGTTAAATATTACATATGATGGGTGTAAATTATGTAAAAAAAAATTCTACCACTACCATTCTCCTAATTGTTGGTATTGTACTTGCAAAATTACGTTACAATACTACTGGAGAAAAAATATTGTACCATTATAACAATTAGAGAATTAATTTGTAACGTGAGTTTTGGAAAAATATAGTTTACCAATTACACTTGCTTAAGTACAAATACCATAAAAATTTGAAGTTGTAAAATTTTAAACAATACTTGTACTTGAAATTGATGGTAAAACTCATTATACTATCACTAATTAACGATGTACTTTCTCAGTATTCATATTGTACTAATGAGAGTGCAAAAGTCCTCCTTAAATAAACCTGAAAGAACGAGTTGTACATTATTTATTGAGATAAATAGACATTGATATTGTGCTTTCATGTGTTCTATAGGTAAAATTTTTTAGAGGTATAAGGATGTTAGAAAAAATGTCAAATGTCAAAAAACGACATTAATGGTGCAATTTTGAAGGAGATAGTGTTTGAACGAGTAAATGGATAGCAAGATGTTAGGTTTCAATAGGGTTTATCTCATCTTCTACACAAACAAATGAGGTGATGATCTTGAAAGCCATTTGAATGCACTTTAATGTTGATGTTTTGAGTTTTTCCTGAATCAACCGTCATCTAGGCCAAAATTGAGGTTGAATTGACTATGCGACTCAACTAGTTGATAGTTGACACATTTTGGGAAAATGGTCATATCTAGAGCTACAAAGGTCCAAATTCAATGATTATTGAACCATTTGACACATTTTGGAAAAATGGTCATATCTAGAGTTACAAAAGTCCAAATTCAATGATTCTTAAACCATTGGAAAGTTAAGAGGAAGAGCTACAAATGAGAAAAGAAAGCCTAATTTTGTCCCAAAAAACAGCCTTCAAACATCAACCAAAATCAGCACCAATGCATAGAACCAAGAATAGGGAGCACAAAAGGAGATTTGGGCTTGGTCTCTATTGGCTCACATTACCATGATTGACTATTGCGACCCATCTAAGTGAATTTTTATGCTTCAATCCCTCTGGTCCCATTTTCTTGGTCGTTGACTACTTATAATAAGTCTAATAAATCTAACTCCAATAAAAACTTATTTTTAAGTCATCAGAGAATGGGGGAGGGGAACCTTAGAATTGAAAGAATATAGGCAAGCCACTTCTAGCTAATTTTTGAGAGTTTAGAGACAAAAAACTCAGTCTTTAGAGGAAATTGAAGCTTGGGGTTGGAGAGTGAGTTTGGGCTAGTTGCTTTTTTTTTTTTTTTTTTGTGTAAAAAGGGAGTTCCCTATACTATAGAACTTGAATCTCATGTTTCCTTTGTCTAATTTTGTGGTTCTTTTCATAGTTATATATGGCTAGACTTTTGTAATTTCTTATATTTGATTATGGGTAATGTATTGAATGTTTGAAGGCAAGTTTTTATTTGAGAAGTATGCAAATTATGTTGGCCTCATAACTTATGTGTTTTGGTGTGTGTGTTGGCTGTTTATCTATATTAAGTCTAGACCATTATTGATGGAAATATAATACTCTTAACATAGGAAATATATATATATATATATATATATATATACAGGGGGAATTGGTAAGCTTGATATTGTTAGTTGGCCTCATTAAATGGTGTGATAGATTAGGAATAGGAGTCATATCATTCTATTCTAGTGACTATGAATATAAATTAGAGTGAAAAAGACAATTGCCTCTTTAAATGGATGATCCCATAGCCAAATTACACAACTAAGAAGTAACAGAGACAACTCTAATCACTTTTTAGGAATGAAATCATAATTTTTGGTTTCAAATACTAGTTCTAGTGGACAAATGATGCTTTTTCCTATTTTTCAATTACTAAATATCCTTTACCATAATTTACCAAAACTATAGTTGTTAATTAGTTCAATCATTATTTACCTTTTAGATAAAGAATAAACCCTCTCAAAATAACAACATTCTCGTGGGACTGACCCTACTTCCACCATCTAGCAACAAGTGTATACTTGCACTTAGTTGTGTGGATTTAGGTTAATTTGATCAACTGCATTTTTATAAAAGTAATGGTAAAACTCATTGTACCATCACAAGTTAAGAAAGTATTTTGTAAGTACTCACATTGTACTATCACATAATTAAAATGTACCATAAAATTTTTTTTTTGTACAATCATAGGCTAGAAAGGGAACAAATTAAATCCCATATTGGATTTCAAGATTGAAATGCTTAAAATTGTTTCACTTAGAAGAGTTTTTAATATTGTATAAAATTAAAGAAGAAAATACAATTTTACACAATGTCAATATAGTAATATTTTTAGGGTAACTAAAACATTGTGGTTTCTCATTGTCTAATTTAGACATTATAATTGATTTTTTTAAATATAAAGGAAAAAATGTATATATTACAAATTTAAACTATTTTTAAATATAAAGGAAAAATGTATATATTACAAATTAAAACTATAAGTCTTTCATAGTACCCATAATATATTAGAAGATAATAAATGTGTCAATATTTTGGAAAATTACAAAAAAAATAAAATAAAAATTGCGGATCTTTTGTAGTCAAAGTAGTCAAAATTTAAAGAGTTAACCTCCAAAATAGTCCCTCACATTTGGCGAATGAGCTTTTTACAGTATACTGAGTTTGAGGACTGGGAATTTTGAAGAGAGAAAGGGCTTGCGAGGATTGTGGTGTATTGCAATGGGAAGCCATGTGGACTTTATAAAGGCTAATCTGCAACCCGACTAAGATTCGATAAGATAGTTCTGACACAAGATTTTTTGTCCTCCTAGATAATGAATGCTCCTGCAAAACAAATCTTAGAGTGGTTCTCCAGGATATATTCTCCAATACCTAAGTAATGTGAACTCGGCTGCCAAAAATATGAACTAGACAGCCAAAGATGCGAGCTCGGCCAAAGATGTAAACTCAACCAAAGATGTGAACTTGGCCCCACTTGTGAACTCGGCCCCAGTTGTGAACTCGGCCCTAACTTCACATCCAATTCAATGAGTAACGGTCCAAATTCAAATGTACATTTGGTCCAAGTTGAAGAGTGACGGTTCAAATTCAAGTATTTAAATGTTAAAAAGTCAAGTGTTGAAGGCTTCAAATTCAATAGTCAATCATCGATTTTGAGGTATAGAGTGACGAAAATTCAGTCAAAGAAATATTTAATTAAGTCTTGGAAGCTAGCTCAAGATGCATGAATCTACTTATTCCAACTCTTGGTCAAAGCACCATTTCAATGTGCAAATTTTTCAACCAATATATCATCTAGAATGATGTGTAATTAATAGACTAAAATGCAAATTTTATTATCTTTTTATTGGTCTTATCAATAATGAAGTCTTGGAAGCTAACTCAAGGTGCATGTATCTACTTATTCCAACTCTTAGTCAAAGCACTATTCCAATGTGCAAAATTTTCAACCAATATATCATTTAGAATGGTGTGTAATTAGTGGATTAAAAATGCAGAATTTTTTTATTGGTCTTGTCAAAGTCTAGTCGAGGAGTTAGCAAAGTCAAAGTTAATCTTTATTTCTTATAGTTTCTAGATAAGGATATTTAGGACTTTTCAAGACTTTTTGTAGCCTATAAATAGGCCTCTTTTTTACTTTTTTTTTTTGTGAAGCCTTTGAACAATCAAAATTGTTAGTTTATCTCATCTTTGGGTTTTTTGAGAACTTTAGAACTTATCATATTTTCTTCCAAACTTGTGGCATTCAAACTAAACTTATCAATCAATTTTGGTATAGTTGGTTGTGGCGTTCATAACAATGTTCCCATCTCTTTATAGATAGTGGGTCAAGGTTTACACCAATCCAAACTAGTATCCCCTTAGACGTATCTTGGACAAATTATCTAAGTGTTTCCAGTTCTTTTGGATTCGATCACATCACTCATGGATGTTCATAGTCTCTTCACCCGCTTGGGATGTTATGGAGTTCGCAGGTAAATTCAACTGAACTAAGGTTGCACGTGATTTTCTCGATTTATGATTTAGCAAGGTGGTTTTACCAATCTTGAATTGAATTTAGAGAGATTGACATTCCCCTACTCGATTTAAAAAGAGTTAATATAAAAGTAATATTTTATTCATCAGACAAAACTTTAAGCATAAAAACACTTTAGATTGCCAACATGCCAGACTCGGGGTACAATGTTCCCCTCTATTGTGGCTAAGCGATAGCTTCCGAATTTTTATACATCAATGACCCTGTAGGGACCTTCCCATTTGGCTTCTAGCTTTCCAAGTTTCTAAGCTCAACTTGCTTCATTTTGCATAAGACCAAATCTCTTGGACAAATTCATTGATTTTCATCCGTTCATTATAATATTTGGCCATAGCCTGTTTGTATTGTACTTCTTTTACTAAAGCTAGATCTCGGCATTCTTCTAATAAGTCTAGGTTCAACTAGACATCTTCTTCATTAGCCTCAATGTTGAAGGCTACAACTCTGGGACTTGTAACTCCAATCTCCGCTAGAATGACAGCCTCTGAGCCATATGTCAAGCTATAAGGGGTTTTTTCCATTACTGTTCGAGATGTGGTGCGGTAAGCCCACAAGACATTTGGGAGGTTTTCCACCGAATCCCCTTTTGATTTATCTAGCCGAGTCTTGAGTCCTTGTAGTATCATGCGATTTGTGATTTCGACTTGGCCATTGGCTTGTGAATATGTAACAGAAGTGAAAGTTTTGCTTAATCTAAAGTTCTTCGCACCAAGAGTGGAAAGGATTATCTGCAAACTATTTCCCATTATCTGAAATAATCATATGAGGAATACCAATCTGCAAATGATTGTGCTCCACATAAACTTTAGGACATTTTTCCCAATGATAGTAGCTAAAGGTTCGGCCTCTAGCCACTTAGTGAAGTAGTCGATGGCAACTATTAAGAATTTCAAACACCCTGGCACTTCGAGAAAAGGTCCCAAAATATCAATCCCCCATTGCGTGAAAGGCCATGAACTTTGGATGTTGATAAACTCCATTTGGGGTCTTCTAACTATAGGAGCATGAAGTTGGCATTTAACACATTTCTGCACGAAGTCATGAGCATCTTTAAACATGGTCGGTCAATAGTAATCCCAGTAAATGATCTTCTTAGCAAGCATGCAAGGTCCTTAGCGGCTTTCACAAAATTTGAGGTGCACTTCTTAGAGTATATAGTCTGCTTGCTGAAGCGTAATGCATCTAAGCAAAAGTTGGAGGTAAGATCATTGGTAAAGGACACCGTCTTATATTACATAACGGGGCACCTTTAACTTCAATTTTCTTGCCTCGTTCTTATCATCAAGCAATTCTCCCCTACACAAATATCTTCATATGGGAGTCATCTAGTTATCTCTTGTTTCTTCAATAATCATCGTAACCTTTTCCTCAGTGCTTCTACAAGGAAGTACTTGCTAAGATGAGAGAAAGCTGATGACGCTAGCTTGCTTAGGGTATCAGCCCTTTTATTTTTGGATCTAGGTATTTGCATAATTTTAAAACTATCAAAAGAATGGCTAAGTTGACGTACCTTGTCAATATATTTCCTCATCTAAGGTTCCTTGACTTCCCTCAATGTCTGGAAGAATGGGAGATGCCTATTTGCGGATCGCGACAGGAACCTGTTCAAGGCTGCTAATGACCCGGTCAACTTCTGAACTTCTTTTAAGGTTTGAGAAGGTGCCATCTCAGCAATGGCCTTTATCTTATCTCAGTTGGCTTTAATTCCTTTCTTTGAAACCATGAATCCCAAAAAATTGCTAGATCCTACCCCAGAAGTACACTTTTTGGGGTTCCGACGCATTCCAACTTTTAACATGGTTTGTAAAGTTTCTTCAAGATCTCTAGGTGCACTTTCACTTTTCTTTGACTTTATTATCATGTCGTCTACATATACTTCCAAATTCCTACCGATCTGATTGGAAAATATCTAGTTAACCAAGCGCTGATAGGTCACTCCTGCATTTTTTAACCCAAATGGCATCTTTTTAAAGCAGAAAACTCCTATCTCTGTGATGAAAGCTGTTTTCTCAGCATCTTCTTCAACTATTAGGATTTGGTGATAACCTTTATAGGCATCGAGGAACATAAGGACCTTATAGCTTGATGTGGCTTCAACCTTCTGGTCGATCACTGGCAAAGGGTAATAATCTTTCGAACAGTACTTATGAAGTTCAGTATAATCAATGCACATTCGCCAACTGTCATCGGGTTTCTTGACCAGTACTGATTAGATAACTAAGTTGGGTAGACTACCTCTTTGATGATATCAGATTAGAGTAGTTTTTTCATTTCCTTGTTGACCACTAGGTTTCTGCCTAGGGCCAACGATCATTCCTTTTGCTGAACAAGCTTCACCCTATGATCAATGTTGAACTTGTCTGTCATCAAAGATGGTGAGATCCCAAGTATATCCTCTAAGCCCCATGCAAAAACTTCTTTTTATTGGTGGAGGAAATGAATAATGCAATCTTTGATTATGGCTGGCAACGTAGCTCCCACCTTAACTGTCCTATCAGGGTGGTCGTCATCTACTACGACTTCTTGTATTTCATCAGTGATCTCTTTCGATTCGATTGAGCCCTTTTTCATACCTGCCTCTTAGGAGCTACGACGTGTGACCTTAGAGCTCTTGGTATTTCAGGGTTTTCGAGGTATGACCTCAAAATTCCCAAGCGTATCCCAAGGTGTGGCCTTAAGATTTCTAATGTTTTTGAGGTCCCAATGTGCAACCTCGGGATTTTTAGAGGGAACTATTATACCTTTTTCTTTGTCTATGTTCTCATGAGGTGTCACCTTGGATCAAGTTTTAACATTTCTGGGGTCTGGATGGCATGTACATCTTTCATCAAAGTATTTTTGCCCTTGATGGCTATATGCATACACTCCCTTACCGCATATTGATTTCCTCGAACTGATACCACTCTGTGCTTCGTGTGGTGGAGGTTGGGATGCTGGTTGTTGTGAGCAATTACTTTGATACTGTTGATATGGTTGATTCATGGAGAGGTCCCACCTTGGTTGAATATCTACCTTATGCGAGGGTGCACCTCATCTCTCGATATGGTAGCCACCACCTCGGCCTCTAGACCGAGGCTGGGCTCCATCAAAACAAGAGTGTCACCTTTGGACATACTAACCAAGCATCCTATTATCGATGCAATCTTCTATTTCTTTCTTGAGATCTTTGTAGTCCTCAGTGTCATGTCCACGATCATTATAAAAAGAACACCATAGATGTCATGGTCTCTTATATAGTGCTGCAGTTAATGAAACTAGGGGTCTGAGGAGATCTCTAAGTATGAATAGGATTTTGAAGCGACTCTTAGTAAGTGAAGTGAGATTCTTGTCCTAAACTTGAGGTTCCAAGCGACCTCGGTTATAACTCAACCTATCAAAAATGCTATTCTGAGTTTTTTTCCCTTTGGCATCCTCCTGATACTTTTTCTCATTCTTTTCATTTTCTCGTTTCTTCCTATTAGCTTCTTCTCTTTTAGGATAACTCTCCACTATTTTCCATAGTGTTTTAGTGGTAGTTGGCGTGTCCCGTGCCAATTTAGTATAAAATGGTCTAGGATTCAAACCATTCGTGAAGGCTAAGATTACTAACTGATTAGTTCAATCGGCCACTTGGAGACTTTTGTCATTAAATCTCTCTACATATGATTTTAGGGATTCATCTTTCCTTTGTTTGAAATTCATCAAATTTGTAGCAGTTTTATGAAACTTCTTCCTTTAAAAAAAGTGAGTGTCGAAAAGTTACGCCAACTGCCTAAAAGACAAGATGCTGCTGCGAGGTAGGCCATCGATTCATACCCATCCTTTCCATTGAGATATGTAGGGAATGTTTTACACATTAACTCCATCGAAGCATTCTTGAATTTCATTACGTATTTAAACCGCGATATAAAATCTAAAGGTCAGAATCCCTTTTATAAGATGGGATCCCATTAGGCAACTTGAATCCTGTGGCCATTAGATATTGCATGATGTCGAGTGTGAAGGGTGATAAAGCATCCGCTTCATCATCGGAACCCAAGAAACCTTGAATATCATCAATCACTTTTTTACTAATTTGAGAAAAATCATTATGTCAAGGACGTTTTAGATCATGTTTCACCCTGACCCCAAAACGGCCATTTTGATAATTATAATTAACGTGGGAGGCTAAAGCCTCCTTCCTCTCATTATTTTTCTTCCGTTGAGTATGCCTCAAATCATCATGTCTCGTTCTAGCCTCGGATGGGTGCTTATTATGTTTAGCCCTACGAAATTCGTCGAATTGTGCATGGTATTGCTCCATAAAAGCCTTCTCATCTTTTTTGTATTGTCTCCGTGCTAGTGAATCACCTCGATTTGAAGTCATGTGCTTTGAATGTTCACTTTCATGACCAGATGGATGTTCAGACCGTTCAGGGATTTCACCTAAACATGGTAGACTACTTTGCACAAGGCCTGAACAGCTGTGTCGTGCCTCTCCTTTATGGGTTCCTTCAACTGTTCTATGTCTCCTAGATCTGGTGTCCACCATCTTTGAAGTATTTGAAAAATCAACAGAAGAGAATGTGAATATTCCTTCAGAAATAAAAGTTTCCCACAGACGACACCAATTGATGAAGGCTTTATCCACAATCCAAGTGGATCGTTTTGGCTCTCAACTCTTTGTCTCATCAATTAGCAAATGCACCTGCAAAACAAATCCCGGAGTGGTTCTTCGAGTTAAATTCTCTGATGCCTAAGTTTTCTTGTATTTTGATCTTACTCATTTTTTTCAAAAGTCCTTTTATCTGGTAGTTTCTTCCGTTAATATACCTTCTTCAGTCATTTGTGGGATTTGTTTGTAATGGCTAAGCACGTTGGTTGCAGTTATAATAGTTGATCACACGTTGTTATGTTATATTTTTGATAGACTGTTATTTTCAGTTTTTATACTTAGGCTAAAGGTTGAGGTCCAACTAAGAAACGTGGCACTGGCTAAAATCTGAACCTTTAGTCTGTCAAGATCAAAAGTCATAGTACGAATGAAAAAATCTCACATATTACTGAAATCCCAATTCTAGATGAGCCAGCTGAGATCCTCTATATATCATATACCTTCTTGGGATTGTTGAACAAATAGTCATACAGTGTCTTATCTTCCCAGATGGCAATTATTGGAAGCATTAGCTGCAGAATAAAAATAGCCTTTCGTGAGCGGAAGTCACGTATCCCCACTCTTCTTCAAAATCTTCTTCTTCAATATTTTCTCAAAGCTCCATTATTGAACATTTGCCTAACTTGTTCCCGTCTTCAATTTTTGAATTTTAAGGCTCATCACCTTTGCTTCCCAGACAATAGCCATGTTTTTGTTAGCTGCAGAAAATAGCCTCTTGTGCGCATGATGAAGGTCAAATCCGCAACCCAACTAAGATCTGACAAGCTAGTTTAGATATGAGATTCTTCATCGTCCTGGATGATAATTAATCCTGCAAGACAAATCTTGGAGTGGTTCTCCGAGGTAAATTTTTTGATGCCTAAGTCAGTGCTTAATCAGAGTATAGTAATTTTTCAGTTGTCAAAGAATGTCCCTATACCTGGTTGTCCTTAGGGTTTATTTACCTTTTTCTATCATTCATGGAATTGGTTCCTATGTTTCAGCACGTGGGTTATGGTTATAACCACTGATTGCATGCCATAATATCCTTCCTTGATATTCATCAGTTGTCGCACGCTTGTGAATAATTATAACTTTGCTCAGTTCCCACTTCATGGTTTGGTACTCCAAGGTTCCAAACACTTAGTGTAATTTCAATGTGTTTATGTTCTCAGCTTTCAAACTTAGAGTTCAAGATGTAGTTGGGTAATATTCTATTGAAGTTTAGGTTTTTGGCTTTTACATACTGCAAAGGTCTAGATCTTCGCTTCGAGGTCTCACCTTGTTGCTGAGCTCTAGCCTTTGATTTGCTGATGTGATCTTGGCTATAAGGTCTTGTTTCATAGTTGAGGTCCGATATTTGATTCTTTGGTAGGACAAAGATCTGCCTCAAAATTGGGTCCCATACACATCATAAACCCCCCAGACCTTGGTGTGGCAATGGTAGGGCAAGATCTTATCAACTGTAGGCTTTTAGTGTGTTTAGAGAGAGAATAAGTGGTAATGATTTTAGTCGTCATATTTATCATGGATTAAGACTTATCGTGGGTCGTGTAAGCAGTTAAGACTCTCGTTTTAAGGGTATAACATTTAATATTGCAGGCCCCTAAGAGATTTGGAAGAGTTGCACATGAAAATCCTAGGGTTTCGTATAAAGTGTTGTCACTTTTGGCCTTTAGGTCTCCCGTTTGTCGTTTTCTTTGCTTTTTTCTCTCAAAAAGTTCGCAGCTTTTTCTGTTCAATGAGGAGTTGTCTGTTTCTGGCAAGTCTCCGGTGAAGTGAGGCAACTTCTATCTTGTGAGAATTTATCCCTGTTGTTGGATTATACCCTAATGACCAATCATGTGATGAAGGTTTAGGCATATATTGTATCATAATATTTATAATTAATAACAATGATTTTTATATTTATTTCCATATCTACATTTTATGAATAAATATAATAATATCCCAAGAATTTAATTATTGGGACATTAAATGAGACAATGATAATGCATTAAGATTAGTATGTGTAGTGACTAATGAAATGTGTCATGATATGAGATGTCAAGTCAATACATAGGTACATGTTAGAGAACTATATACTAGATGGATCCGTCGTGAGAAATGCTATAAGGGTTATCATATGAATTGTTATAAGAATTTCTCATAGTGATAATGGTGTAAGTGATTCTTAGACTTGAGGTCACCAGAGATCCCAACATGAGTAGTTGCATGTTTTGATGTTACTAAACATTACTCATAATAGGGTAAACTATAAAAGTGATAATTGGATATGTAATGAATCATGTAGAGGGATGTTGAGTGATCAAGATAGAATTTTCCCCTCCTATATAATGGAAGTGATATCTTTTGGCCCCTTGATCAAGTGAGACTATAAAATGCATAGCCGTGCCCAAATGAGTTGATATTTGATATCGAGCTCATTTGCTTAAATGTGTCTCCTTAGGAATCAAGAAATACAAAGATTGAACTATACGAGTGTGATACACTCCATGACTCGTGATCAATCAAGATATCTAGGGCAAAGGGATTGAATTATGCAGTAACATCTATCAGAAGAAAAGTAATGTTGAATTACTAATATTCTTATAAATTGGGTAGCATTGATGTGTTGCTAGACACCGCTCAATGTTTATGGCATAAAATAGATTTTATGTCATTGCCAATGTTATAAGAACGTATTGGGTCACACACTTAGATCATATCCAAAAGAAGTGTAAAATTCATGTGATAAATTTTGGTTAATTTAAGAATCCTATTACGAATAGGACTTTATATGGTTTTCGGTATAAATCGGTATTTGGTTTTGGTTTCTAAATGGTTTTGTTTTGCGTTAATAAATCCAAAACAGTTTTAGATTTATTAATTCATGCAATGGCAAAAAATTAGAAGAAAAATAAGAATGGGATTTTTTTTTAGCAACTAATGAAATTTGGAAAGCTGAAATTTAGAAAGTTCCAAAATAGAGACAAATGAGCTTTTTAGTCCCTCACTTTTAAAATGAGAAAAAATAGTCCCTCACATTTTATGAATGTACTCTTTCGGTCCTCCTTCACTATTTCATTTGTTTTAGAAGGGCTCATTTGACAGAAAAACAAACGGAATAGTGACGGAGGATCAATGAAATGTGAAGGACTATTTTTTTTTTCATTTCAAAAGTAAGGGACTAAAAAGCTCATTCGCCAAAATATGAGGGATTGTTTTGGTGGTTATCTCAAATTTCAAATAATAAGTGGCAAGTATATGCCTAACTTTTGAAACTTTGGGGTGATTTTACTTTAAGTGAAATCAAGGCCATTACAATCCCCAAACTAATTTTGGTTTATATTTTTGAATCCTAAATTATAATTCCATTGTTAGGAGAAATTCACTACTAATGAATGTTCTAATAATACTTACGTTGTTAGAAGATATTATTAAAGGGAAATTATAGTTGAGGGTAATTAGTAGTGATTTATTATTTCTATGTTAATTGTATTTTTTATATGGTACATTATGTTAAATTCTTACCCTACAGTATAATCCAATAGTTTTGGATAAATAAATGGGACCACTTCATCAAGTCAAGAAATGAAATTGTAGTCTCTCCCTTAAATAAGTAATGCTACTTCTTCTTTTATTTTTCTTTTAGTAGATGTAAAGTTTAATTTGACTTTTTTTTGGGATGTGCACCTCATGGTTATAAAGAGCTAACAATATACAACAAGCGAATAGGACCCAAGACTTAACTTGCGAAATCATTAGAACTGGCAGAATTGAGACCGATGGATGAAGAGTCGCCACAACCTATGGTTTTATTAGATTGATAAGACTCAAAAGCGCCACAAACTGGTCAAATTTGATAAGCCCGTTGTTCTTTGAAAGAACGAAGAGATTGATTCACTCAAGCTCTCAAGGACGTAATGTCACAAAATAATTCTCAACTTATCTATTCATCTCATGGCCAAATGGCCTATATTTATAGAGTACAAGTTGTCTTGAAAAGATAACAACTAAAATCCTAACCCTAATCTAATTTTAAGGAGGGGCGGCTAGTTTTCTTTAATTAATTAAAGGGCAGCCTTACAAATAAAAAGGAAATAAAATGAGAAAACTCTATTCGTCACTGTTCATAGCACTATTCATCAAATACTAGTCACGGATTGTTCACGCACTATTCACCAGGGCGAAGGAGGGGGGGTACTTTTCACAGGCACTATTCACTTTTTGGGCCGCATTCTTGATGGGTTTGGATGGCATGGCTTAATCCAGTTAAGGTTTCTTGAAGTCGTTTAAACCTAACTCTCGTCATCAGGCCTTGTAATATGTCATGGTGGATTGAATACTTGGCGAGTAGGTTGAATAGCTCTGCCGCGGCATATTATGGGGCCCGATGATGAGAGCTAGGTTTAAATGACTCCAAGAAACCTTAACTGGATTAATCCATGACATCCAAGCCCATCAAGCATTCGGGCCAAAACATGAATAGTACCGTGAATAGTGCATAAACAATGCCATGAACAGTGACGAATATGGTTTTCTTGTTTTTATTTCATTTTTATTTGTAAGACTGTCCTTTAATTAATTAAAGGAAACTAGCCACCTCTCCTTAGAAGTAGATTAGGGCTAGGATTTTGGTTGTTTCCTTTTAACACATTTTGTACTTTATAAATATAGGCCATTCGGCTATCACATGAATAGAGAAGTTGATAATTTTTGAGACATTATGTCATTAAGAGTTTGAGTGAATGAATATCTTTGTTCTTTCAAATAACAACAGGCTTATCAAATTTGACCAGTTTGTGGTGCTTCTAAGTTTTATCAATCGAGTAGAACCCTAGATTGTGGTGACACTTCATCATCGGTCCAAAATTCTACCAGTTCTAGTGATTTCGCAAGTTAAGTCTTGGGTTCTATTCGCTTGTTGTATATTGTTGGCTCTCTATAGTCATGAGGTGCACATTAGTTTGGTTGAATTTATCAACTATGCCATAATTTGGTGGGATCAACTTGTAACCTCAAGGAAACGAAATGGAGAGCGTCCAGTCCACTCTTGGGAAGAAATGAAAAAAATTATGAGAAAGAGATTTGTCCCATCCTATTATCATAGGGAATTGTACAAGAGGTTGCAAAGCTTACAACAAGGTTCGAAGAATGTGACTGAATATTTCATCTAGTTCGAGGCTGCAATCATCTGGACCATATAGAGAAGATAAAGAGACTGCGATGGCTAGGTTTTTGCAATGATTGAACCCTGAAATAGCCGATATCATTGAACTCCATCATTATTTGGAACTTGAAGAGATGGTCCACATGGTTGAGAAGGTGAAAAGGAAACTGAAGAAGAAAAGTTCAAAACCGAGTTACAGCTTAGTAAGTCTCCATAGAAGAGTAATTGGGATAAAAAGGGTGACAAGAAAAGTTAATCTAACCCATAGGCCAATTCTTCCATGGATAAAGAAGTCAAGAAGGAAGAGCAACCCACACGGTCTACTAGAAGTCGAGATATCACTTGCTTCAAATGTTAAGGCAAAGGTCACATCACTGCCCAATGCCCTAATAAACGAGTGATGATCACCTTGGATAATGGGGATGTGATTTTTGATAATGAATTTGATGACTCTATGCCTCATTTGACTGAGATTGACGACGAAGAAGACACTTTAGTGGGAGAAGCACTTACTACTTTGAAATCTATGCATTCAATGGTAAGTGATGAAGAGTCTTTAAATAAAGAAGAAGCATTAGTGACCATGAGATCACTTAGTGCTCAAGCCATGGATAATGATGATCAAAGGGAGAAGAAAATGGTTGAGGAAAAGAAAGAAAAAGAGACAAGTTGAGAATTTTTGAGATATTATATCCTTGAGAGTTTGAGTGAATCAATCTCTTCATTATTTCAAAGAAAAATAGGCTTATCAAATTTGACTAGTTTGTGGCACCTTTAAGTCTTATCAATCTAGTAGAACTCTAGGTTGTGGCAACGCTTCATCAGTAGGTCCAAAATATTGCCGGCTCTAGTGATTTTGCAAGTAAAGTCCTGGGTCCTATTCGCTTGTTGTGTATTGTTAGCTCTTTATAGTTATGAAGTACACATCAATTTGGTATTAGAACTTTAGGTAACTTTGAAATTTTGTAGCTTCAAATTCTGTTTATATTGCTTTCATAATTGAATATTCTATTTATATCAATATTTCTTGTGGTTGAATTCTATTTTCTTGTGGTAGTCAAATTAGTTGTTTTGCCCTAATCTTTGAGACTCGATTAAACCGTTTCTTGCTGCCCACTTTTTATGTAGATCATTTAGGTTTTTTTTATTTTGTGAAGAAAAAATTTCATTGCCTACTGTTTACCTTAAAAAAATCCAAACTCCTTGAAGTTGTCCATCCTAAAAATTCGAACTCCTTTCTTGTCCAGCCATACTTTTGCCTTGTGTTGATACTTCTTGCTTTGAATTGTTCTTTTCTAGTGAAAAAAAAAGACGAGAAGTTGAGAATTTTTGAGATATAATGTCTTTGAGAGTTTGAGTGAATCAATCTCTTCATTGTTTCAAAGAACAATGGGCTTATCAAATTTGACCAATTTGTGGTTCTTTGAGTCTTATCAATCTAGTAGAACCCTAGCTTGTGGTGACGTTTATCCATCAGTCTCAATTCCACCGGTTTTGAAAGTTTTGCAAGTTAACTCTTGGGTCCTGTTCATTTGTTGTGTATTGTTGGCTCTTATAGTCGTGAGATGCACATCAGTTTGGTATTAGAGCCTTACACTATAAAGACAACTAAAATCACTGTAAAGAAGTGTTATGTCACATATTGATTTCATCCCAAGGGTGTTGTTGAAGATTTGAGGATTTACCATAAATTAATGACTTGCCATAATTTTAGATTATTGTCTTAGGACTTGCTATACTTCATAGGCCAAGGGTTTTCTTGCATGTATCTTCAATTTGGACTTGCAATAAATTAATGACTTGCAAGTCTTGGCCGCATGCTTGAGTTCAAACTGATGTTACGAAACTGAAAATAAATATAAAATGGATACCTTGCGATGTTATAAACTTCAGTTTGGATACTTGAAGTGATTTCAAGTAGTTGAATGGCTCTTGAAATACATGTATTTCAAGTATTCCATTTTGACTCTATTCTTAATTTGTTAGATTATTTTGCCTAATCTAAATGGTCAATCTGGTACCAAACTGATGTGCATCTAACGGCCATAGAGAGCTGGCAATACACAACAAGCGAACAGGACCCAAAACTTAACTTGTAAAATCACCAGAATCGGTAGAATTTTGGACCGATGGATGAAGTGTTGCAACAACTTAGGGTTCTACTAGATCGATAAGATTCAAAGGCGTTACAAAATGGTCAAGTTTGATAAACCTGTTGTTCTTTGAAATAACGAAGATATTGATTTACTCAAACTCTCAAGGTCCTAATGTCTCAAAAATTCTCAACTTCTCTATTTATCTCATGGCCAAATGGCCCATATTTATAGAGTACAAGTTATCTTGGAAAGGTAACAACTAAAATTCAAACCCTAATTTAATTCTAAGGAGGGGTAGCTGGTTATCTTTAATTAATTAAAGGGCAGTGATGAGAATTTGGGAGCTATTCAACCTACTTGATAGGAATTTAGGAGTCGTGCAATCTACTTGCCAAGCATTTGATCCATTAAGGCATATCAAGGGGACGAAGGCGAGAGTTAGAGCTACATAATTTCAAGAAACCATTAAGTGGTTTAAATTCAAGACATTCGAGCTCATCAAGCATGCGACAAAGACTTGCAAATTTGATTGAAGAACACTAGTTTTGCATTGGTCGAATTCTAGTGTGATAATAGGCCAAGTTATTTAATTAATTTTTGTGGGTTTATTTTTAGGAATTTATTAATTCTTGAAGGGACAAAACATGAATAGTGAATAGTACTGTGAATAGTGTCATGAATAGTGAAATTATTAGATAATTTTAGTAGCTAAATTTGTAAGTTTTAAGGAAGCTTTAAAGGGCAAACTTCCAAGTCCAATTGGATTTAGGGTTTTTATTTCCTTTTTTATTTAAGGGCCTTTTGGCCGCCCTTCTTCTTTAGAAATTAGATTTGGATTAGGATTAGAATTTTTAGTTGTTACCTTTTTAATAATCCATGTATCCTATAAATAAAGGCCAATCGGCCAAAAGAGAGAATAGACGATGAGAAGATTTTGTGACATTACGTCCCTGAGAGTTTGAGTGATTCAATCTCTTTGCTCTTGTAAAGAACAACGGACTTATCAAACTTTACCAGTTTGTGGCGCTTTTGAGTCTTATCAAGCTAGTAGAACCCAAGGTTGTGGCGACGCTTCATCCATTTAGTCTCAATTCCACCAGTTCTAAGATTTCGCAAGTTAAGTCTTTGGTTTTGTTTTGCTTGTTGCGTATTGTCGACTCCATATAGCCATGAGGTTCGCATCAGTTTAATCAAAGAAATTCAAACCCAACAAGAAATAAAGAATGTAACTTGAAGAACTATGCCATTATTTTACTACAAGTTTACATTGAGCTATTTGTAATTTGGTCCAGTCCACTAATTTGTTATTTTTTAGATATTTATTTTCTATACTTTTTGATCCCTTAAAGTGATTGGGCTTATGTGGTGTAGGTTTAGTCCAAACTTGTGTTTGGAATACTAAAATTTCTAGGGGTTAAGTTGTTTCCTTTCCTAGTTAATTTCTTTTTCCTAATTAATCTAAAGTCAAATTTGCAATTTTATAAGAAGGTTGTACCTCACACATTTGTGATGGATTGAGAATTTGATTAATAAAACATATGAGGATTATCCTCACTTTTGTTCCTGTTGAGAACTTGAACTTATTGGGTTTTTTTTTTTAATGGGTTTATTGACTTATCGATCTAATTCGAACCACTAGATTGTGAGGTCATTCTTTCGATGATCATGCTAAGGTTCTTAATTCCTTATTGAGTTAGGGGTCAAGGTCTTTCATTGGTTCATTTTCTTTATTTCATTTGGGAGACTTTCGGCCAAATTCATATTATTTGTGAGTTTGTAAGGGTTTTTTTCCTTATGGGGTTCATATTAGTTGGTATTAGAGTTTTTGAGTAACCCATCAAAATTGTGAATATTGTTACTTTGTATTAATCTTTGCTATTAAAATTTTGTGCTTTGTCAATTTGTCTCTTGTTGTGTGTTTTGGTCCCTATCAAAGAAAAAATAATGCTTTCCATGTCTTCTTTTTTCTTCCTTAACACACTTTTAGATGTTTTTCCTTTTCTTCTTTGTTTGCTAATGCTGCCCCTCTTCAATTTTCTTTTTTCTTTTTGTTATTTCTTATTATTCCTTGTTACTTCTTGTTCTAGCCGTAGACAACACCTAACTTTTCTTCTTTCAATTAATTGTGGTTATGTTAGTTGTTGGTGCATAGAAATTGCAATTGCCTTGTCTATCTTTAGTACCAAGCAGCCACTATTATCAATTGATTAAAAAAAAATGAAAGGAGAAGAAGACAAGTTGAAATTTGCTACCATGTTGCTTGGTTGTTTGAATTGTCCCACCCCCACTTATGGGAATCCAAAAGCTGTTCAACCTACACATCAAACATTCTTTTCGCCGTGACATATTACGGGACTTGATGACGACAGCTAGATTTAAATGACTTAAAGAAATCTTAATTGGTTTAATCTATGACATCCAAATCCATCAAGCATGCGGCCCAAAATGTGAATAGTCCATGAATAGTATTATGAATAGTGCATGAACAGTCATGAATAGTATTGATGAACATTGTTGTGAATAGTCATGAACAGTAAATAGTCGTGAACATGATAGATAAGGTTTTCTTGTTTTATTTCATTTTTATTTGTAAGGCTGCCCTTTAATTAATTAAAGGAAACCAGCTGACCCTCATTAACATTAGATTAGGGTTAAGATTTTAGTTGTTACCTTTTCTAGACAACTTGTACTTTATAAATATAGGCCATTCGGCCATGAGATGAATAGACAAGTTGAGAATTATTTTGTGACATTACGTTCTTGAGAGTTTGAGTGAATCAATCTTTTTGTTCTTTCAAAGAACAATGGGCTTATCAAATTTAACTAGTTTGTAGCGCCTTTGAGTCTTATCAATCCTGTAGAACCCTAGGTTGTGCTAACGTTTCATTCATCTGTCTCAATTTTGCCAGTTCTAGTGATTTTGCAAGTTGAGTCTTGGATACTATTCGCTTGTTGTGTGTTGTTGACTCTTTATAGTCATAAGGTGCACATCAGTTTGGTATCAGAACTCTAGATAACTTCGAAATTTTGTTTATATTCCTTTTGTTGGATTATGCCCTAAAGACCAATCATGTGATGATTGTTTAGGCATATGTTGTATCATTACACTTATAATTTATGGCAATTAATAATGTTCCTAGAATTTAATTATTCTAAAATTATCCCTAATCAAGTATTATCTTTAATTGGACTATGATAATACATTAAAACTAGTATGTGTAGTGACTGATAACATGTGTCATGATATGAGATATCAAGTCAACACATGGGTACATGTTAGAGAACTATGTACTGGATCAACCCACTATGAGAAATGCTACATGGATTATTATATAAAGTGTCATAAGTATATGTCATAGTGATGATGATGTATGTGATCCTTAAACTTGAGGTCATCAGAGATCCCAACATGAGGAGTTGCATGTTTTGATACTACCAAACGTTACCTGTAACAAGGTGAACTATAAAAGTAGTAATTGGATATGCAATGAATTATATAGTGGGATGTTGAGTGATCAAGATAGGTTTTACCCCTCCTATATAATGGGAGTGATATCTTTGGGCCCCTTGATTGAGTGCGACCATAAAATGCATGGCATGCTCAAATGAGTCGATATGTGATATCGGGATAATTTGTTTGTATGAGTCTACTTGGGAATCAAGAAACACAAAGATTGAATTATGTGAGTGTGACACGTTCCATGGCTCATGTTCAATCAAGGTATCTAGGGCAAAAGGATTGAATTAAAGGGTAGCATCTATCACACAATAAGTAATGTCGAGTTACTAAAATTCTCATAATTTGGGTAGCTTTGATGTGTTGCTAGACAACGCTCATTGTTTATGGCGTAAAATAGATTTTCTGGCATGGCCAACGTTATGAGAATCTATTGGATCACACACTTAGATCATATCCAAAAGGAGTGTAAAATTCATATGATGAATTTTGATGAATTTTATTAATCTCAAGAATCCTAATATGAATAGGATTCTATAGTGTTTCGGTTTAAGACGGTATTCGGACAGACTAAAAGGGTTTAGATTTTAGGATTAATGAATCTAAAACAATTTTGGACTTATTAATTAATTAAAATCTGAATTTAGAAGTCCAACTTCGAATGAAATTCTTGTACTTGGTAGCAAATAGATTTAGGGAATCTATAAATCCTAAACAAATTAGAATTTGGTAAGAGGTTTTACTCTAATCTACATATATATATATATATATATATATATATATATATATATATATATATATATATATATTGGGATTTTGTACAGCCACTAAAAATGTGTGAAACACAAGAAAAACCTGAAGTCTTCTTTTTCTTTTGAAGAAAAAAAAATAGCCACCATATCTTGAAGAAAATCAATAAGAAAAACCCAAAGCCTTGAGAACAAAGTTCTTGAGAAAAACCGAACACAAGCTTTGAAGCTAGCACTTTAGATTTTGTGTGCTTCTTTTTCTAGTTATTTGTGTGACAATAACAAGAATCTTGGATTGATCATGTGGATACCATGGAGGCAAAACTGAATTGGTTTTGCTGGTGATTCGATAAACAACAATCTTCGTAAACCAACTCTATTGATTCTACTGGTACTAACAAAGTACAAGCCTAAACTCTTATTTGATCTCACTTCGTATAGATCCTGGAGGAAACCAAAATTTAAAATTCCACTGCATGATGTACTTGGTTTCCTATAGTGGTATCAGAGCCACTTACGAAGACTCAAATTGGTTTTATGTGAAAGCATGTTTGTTTGGTTGAATTGTTTATGAACTAGCATGTAGAAATTGGATTATGTGAATATGTTCATTAAATCTGAATTTGGAATTAAACATATATAGTATGTTTATGTTTATTAAATCAATTTAGGGCTTGCTTTAATGATTTATTGTTGGATTCGAATAATACAAGATATATATGTGATATATATATAAAATGCATGAAACCCTAGCTTTGGGTTTTAGAGCCAAGCTTTGGACTTTCTAAATTTTGCTAGCTTTGGGTTTTATGATCTTTTTGGCCAATTTTGGTTCTTTATTTTTTTATTTTGATGATGAATGCGAAACTTGTATATTTTAGATCACATGAGGCCGAAATATATATTTGTGAAATAAAATGTTTCGGAATTTTGATGATTTAACCAAAAATTAGTTTTGAACATATACATGTGTTTTGGATTTTGTGTATTGGCCAAATTGATATATGTGATGTATCAAGTTGCAGTCTAAAATATATATGATATATTATTCACAAATTCCTCATGATTATGGTTTGGCCGAAAAGCATATATATAAGATATATCAAGGCATGGCCGAAAATTGTATCTTGACCTGAACCTTTCATGCGTAGCATATTATTCGAAACTCTAAAATTTGATTTAATAATAATTTTCATAAATTAATTAGATTAATAAATTTAAATGTTAAATATGAATGATAATTATATGTTACATGCACATTATGTGATGTTTGAGCATGGTGCATAATTGTAGCCCTTAGCCCAATGTGATTGGATGTGGTTTTGTATTGGTTGAAATTAAATATGGCCTACGAGTCATGCCTTGCTCTATTTTTTGGGTGCACATTCTTTTCTCATCTAACTCCCCTCGAATGTAACTTGAGGTTTCTCAAAACTTGTAATAGTTAGATATGAAATAGGATTAGACTAGAAATCATGGAGGCAAGGAGTTCAAGACCATACAAGAACGACCAAGGAGGCACTTGGAGAAGATGCTACTACCCTTGGTTGACCTTTCAGTTCTCTCATTGGCTTGAGAGAACCAATGTAGTTTGGGCTATAACTATGTCATGATTTATTTTTCTTGTTCATGTATGAGATGCATGTTGTGTATGTCTATTGGTTAATTAAATGATAAGATCATGAAAGTAATAATTAGTTAGTAAATCACATGATTAATTGAACTAATAATCACCTTAACCAATGCGAATAAAATGGTGAGATTCTATCAAATCCCTCAAACAAATATTAAGTCTAAGATGCCTTCCAACGCCTAGCACTCGTCAAGGCTTTGATTGATCATGTGTAGGTTTGCCAAAACAAGGTGCCATGATCCATCTTGGTGAGACGTGATAGGATAATAGCAATATCTGATTGCTAATCATTGGGTTTGACTTAACTAGGTAGTCTCGATAGAATTGAGACCTAGAGGCCTAGAGTTGCCTTGGCTTATTAGATAAAGCTACAGCAAGAGTTGTTCACCCAACTATCCAAGAGTTGTATGGGATACAATTGACAAGTATTGTCTACCTAAATATGGGTGATTAGCCAAAGTTAACTCAAAATTAGGTCAAATATGAATCTTGGCCCACTAGAAAGATATTAGATTAATCTTTCCAAATTAATATTGAGGGTTATTAATTTGAAGAAAATAATAGGAGTAACATTTAATAAAAGTCCATATTAAATTCTTGCATTCATGATACTTATTTTGCATATTTCGGTTGTAGATAACCATGGCATCAAACAGTAACACTAATACATTATCATTGTGATCTGTCCTTGCGAAGGACAAGTTGAATGGGACAAACTTCCTGGATTGGTACAGGAACTTGAGGATAGTCCTTAAGCATGATAAAAAGTTGTATGTCCTAAAGGAACCTTTACCTGAGGAGCCTAAAGCTAATGCTCCAAGAGCAGAAAGAGATACTTATAGGAAGCATCAAAATGATGCTTTAGACGTCGCATGCCTTATACTTGCTACCATGAACTCTGAGCTTTAGAAGCAACATGAGCAAATGGAGGCATACGATATGATCGAACCCCTTATGCAGCTATACGAGGAGCAAGCTCATCAAGAGAGGTTTGATGCCTCTAAGGCATTATTCCAGTGTAGAATGGCAGAAGGAAACCATGTTGGTAATCATGTACTCAATGATTGGGTACATTGAAAACCTAGACATGTTGGGTTTACCATTTGGCCGAGAGTTGGACACAGACGTTATCTTGCAATTGTTGCTTGATAGCTATGATCAATTCATTCTTAATAATAACTTGAATGAAATTGTCAAAACTTTGCTGCAGTTGCTAGGCATGTTAAGAATTGCCGAAGTTAACATGAAGAAGTTTAAACCCAATAATGTCTTGGTGATTAGTCAGGGCAAGAAGAAGGGTAAGGTTGAAGCAAAGGGCAAGGGCAAGAAAACTAAGTCCAAGCCATTAGCTGCTGCACTGAAACCTAAGGAAAGGGTAACTAAGAAAGGAAACTACCTCTATTGCGGTGAGACCGGACATTAGAAGAGGAACTGCAAAGTCTACCTGGAGGATCTAAAGAAAAAGAGGAAGGAAAATGATGCTTCCACTTCAGGTATTCATGTTATAGAAGTTAATTTATCTACTTCTTCATCATGGGTATTAGATACAAGATGTGGTTCACACATTTGTGTTAATGTGCAAGAGTTGAAAAGAAGTAGAATTTTAGTTAAAGACAAAGTCGACCTACGAGTGGGAAATAGAGCAAGGGTTGTTGCATTAGTTGTAGGGACTTATGTCTTGAATTTGCCCCTAGGGCTTATTTTAGAACTAAATAACTATTATTACGTGCCTTCCATTACTAAGAATATTATTTCAATTTCTTGTTTGGACAAGATTGGATATTTATTTATAATAAAGGACAATTGTCGTTCTTTTTATTTAAATGAAACCTTTATAGTAGTGCACGACTAGTTGATGGTCTTTACGTTCTAAATCTTGACATGCCTATCTATAACATAAATGCCAAAATGAATGGGCTATAATACCTGAACAAAGATCTTATTGTTATTACTGTTTAGAAAAGCACCACCTCTGACTTCTTTCAGATGCATTATCCTATAGGTCATGCACTGTCTAACGTTCTTTGCCATTTCTTTCCTATTTCAAAGTCTATAAGTCCTATTCAATGCGATGCCTGTCAATTTGACAAACATCATTGGGTATATTTTCCTTCTCCTGTCCAGAGTCGTGTTTTAAATCATTTTGAGTTGATACATTTTGATGTCTGGGGACTATGTCGTGTCAGAGATATGTTTGGTTACAAGTATTTTGTTACATTTGTGGATGATTATTCCCGTGTAGTGGTTATATTTAATAAAAGATCAAACTGAAGTTTTTCTATTTTCATATGTTTTATTTTGAGATTCTCAATCAAAATCATGCTTCAATTAAATGTCTGCGTTCTGATAATGTCAAAGAATATATGGCTCATTCCTTTGGTTTTCAATCATTTCTTACATCTCATGAAATTCTGCATAAAACATCTTGTCCCTATAGCCCAGCAAAAAAGAAAAAATCGTCATCTCTTGGATCTTTCTCGTTGTCTACTTTTTCATATGAACCTCCTCAAAACGTTTTGGGGGCTTGCTATTCTTACAGCATGTTATCTCATAAATTGTCTTCCATGCTTTGTACTTTGTGGCGGTATACCTTTTTCTACTCTTCATTCTACTAGTCCACTTTTTTCTTTACCACTTTGTGTGTTTAGGTGTGTTTGTTTTGTGCATCATCTTAGTCCTGGTCATGATAAGCTTGATCAATGGTCTTAAAAGTGTGTATTTCTTGGGTACTCTCGAACTCAAAAAGGGTACAAGTGCTATAATCCAATTAATCCGCGGTTGTATGTCTCAGCAAATGTAACATTTTTTGAGAACCAGTTATATTACTCCGCTACTGACTAATGGGTGATTCCGTCTAAAGACATTTCGTCCTCAACCACATCTCCACTACCACCTATCCCTTTGATGAGGGTGCCTAAATCGTCTCCTAATTTTCAGTTTTTCAATTAGACTTATCAACGACGATGTTCTGTTCCACATGAGGTAGTATAGGGGCCACTTGTGTTGGACATGCATGCTTCTCCACCAATTAATCTCCCAACCTCTGATTCACCAGTTTCTTCTAAGCCTAATTCTACCACAAATCTTCCCATTGCATTGTGCAAACGTTCGCGTTCATGTGTCGGTCAACTCAATTCCCGATTTGCTCCCTATATGGTTTATTTAGTCATACACATACTCGTCATCCTCTTTCTCAGTTTTTATCTTACGATTGTCTTTCTCCTATATATTTCTCCTTTTTTTGCCTCTTTATTTGCTGTGTCTGTGCCGAGTACTGTTACAAAAGCTCTTGCCCATCCAGGTTGGCGGCATGCTATGGAGGATGAAATGTAGGCGCTACAGGATAATGGGACATGGTAGCTTACACCATTACTTGATTGTAAATAGGTTGTGGGATGCCGTTGGATTTTCACAGTAAATTTTTAACTAGGTGGGTCTATTGAGCGTTTGAAGGTGCGTTTGGTTGCCAAGGTTTATACCCAGACCTCTAGATCGATTATGATGATACATTCTCTCCTATCGTAAAGATACCTTCAATTTGTGTTTTCATTTGTCTTACTACTCGATATGGTTGGACTCTCTAGCAACTTATTGTGAAGAATGCCTTTCTCTATGGTGACTTGAAGAAAGAGGTATATATGGAGCAATCCCCAAGGTTTGTTACTCAGGGAGAGCCTACTAATGTTTGTCACCTACACAAGGCATTATATGGTTTAAAACAATCTTCTCATGCCTCGTTTGGTCGTTTCAGTGATATAGTTATCCGGTTCAGTTTGCAACGTTGTACCGTCAATCATTCTGTGTTTAGTTCCACTTCTCCTAGGGGATGTGTGCTCCTGGTTGTATATGTGGACGATATTATCATCACTAGTAGTGACTCTATAGGAATACAAAGTTGAAGCAGTTTTACAGATAGAGTTCAACACAAAAGATATGGGTAATCTACAGTATTTCTTGGGCATTGAGGTGGCCTACTCGCGTGGTGGTATCTCCTTATCACAACGAAAATATGTTTTGGATATTCTGAGTGAGGTTAGTTTTCTTGGAGTAAAGTCTGTCAATACTGCAATGGATCCTAATGTGAAACTTGATGCAAAACAAGGTGACTTACTTCATGATCCAAGTAAGTATTGGAGGCTAGTGGATAAACTCAACTATTTAACTATCACTCAACCAAATATTTCTTTTGTTTTTAGTGTGGTTGGTTAGTTTATGAGTGCTCCTCGCACTACACGTTGGGAAGCAGTACTGTGTGTTGTTAAGTACTTGAAGGGAGCACTAGGTAAAGGTCTCTTGTTCAAGAATCATGGACATCTTAGTGTCATTGGCTACTCTGATGTTGATCGGGCTGGGTGTTCTATTGATAGGAGATCAACTTCTGGCTATTGTGTGTTCTTGGGAGAGAATCTTGTGAGTTGGAAGAGTAAGAAGCAACAAGTCGTATTGCGATCGAGTGCATAGGCAGAATATCGGGCCATGGCTCATCTGAATAGTGAGTTACTTTGGTTGAGGATGTTGTTTTCCAAACTTAGCATGCCATCCTCATCTCCCTTAGTTCTGTGTTGTGATAACCAGTCCTTTATGCATATTGTTTCAAATCCAATCTTTCACGAATGCACAAAGCATATTGAAGTACATTGCCATTTTGTGCGAGAAAAGATTTAGAACAAAGAAATAACACTTCAATACACACGGACCAAGGACCAACTTGCTGATATTTTCACTAAATCAATGCAGGGTAGTAGAGTGATTACTTTGTGTAACAAGTTGGGGCTCTTTGATGTTTATGCACAAGCTTGAGGGGGAGTGTTGAAATGTATAATTATTGGTATAAGGGTATTTTAGTCCTTTTTAATTATTACTAAGCTATACTTATTAGTATAAGCTTGTTGGTGTAAATAACAATAATTCATAATACAATTTTTCCTCTAAGGTTCAGTTTTTCAGCCATTGAGAATGGATCAAGCTATGGCGAAATTGAAAAGGCCTAGCATCACAAGGGTATAGGTGGAGATTAACTTGCTCAAGCCAAATGTTGGATAGAATTCGGAGACGAAGATGGATTTTGGCAATCGATAGAGCTAGAACATTTGTCTTTGTATTGTGGATACTATTGGCATGTTGGCCATTCGGAGGAAAATGTCATGTTAAAAATCGTAGTCTAAAAGCCCAAAGAAAGGAGAAGAATGAGTTGGTTGTGTCCCAGCTGAAGAATGTTAACTACAAAGAAAATCAACACAAGCCACATTGCAGGTTGGAATGACTTGGAAATATAGTAGGAATAGGTGCGGTAGGGAATTGTTGTGGGTGACTCGTCTATGGAGATCAAGCAGTTGTTGAATGAAAGCTTTTAACAACTAGAACAACAACTAAAGCAGAATGTTCTTGAGACTGCTGAATCAAGAGTAGCCTAACCCAATACAAAAGGGACAGCAAGAACTAAAGACTACAGTGCATTAATCAGATCAAGGGCTTTGTGCTCTTCAGAAAACCTGTGTTCCTAGTTGGAATTGGAGCCCGATAAGGAGCAAGATTTACTACAAAAAGGGATTATCAGTTCTGTTGGTAGAGAAGAGGGTGGAAGCCATGGTTCAACATCAAGATTTGAAGAGTTAGTTGATCAGGTAGAACGGGAAGAGTCCTAGTTGAATGGTCAAGCAGAGTTAGAGAGAGTAAAAAATTTATCACCAAGAAATAACAATAACAAATTGTTATTGCACAAAGGTACTCCTTTTGCCTCCAAATATCACGTTCATCATTGGTGTTTTAATGATGTTTAGAAGCTTATTTTGGAATATATGATGGGTGGTGAAGAAGTTCACGGCCTCAAGAATAAAAATGTTATCAAAGATGCATAAATTGAACATGATAGCTCTATGTGAACCTCAGGTTTCAATGGAAATTTTCGGTGGTTTGCGTCTTCGAGTTGGGTTTGATGAGGGTTTGGCTAATGAAAAAGGAAGGATACGGGTTATGTGGTCCAGTATGAAAGGGAACATGGTGGCAGAGTCAAACAAATTTTTAGCAATAAAGTTTAGACATGCTTTAGCAATGGAGGCGTTTGTGGTCATGGTTGTGCATGCACTATGTAATCTAGGAGATCAAAGAAGGCTAAAGGAGGAAATTCGGCAAGTGGTGGACGTGTATCCAGTGGGGTTGGTTTGTGGAGACTTCAATGTAATTTTTCGTCAAGAGGAGAAAAGGAGGGGAGGCTTTTTGACATTCGAGAAGTAGGGGGATTTATAGGCTTCCCCTATTCCTAGTGTAATAACTGGAACGGTGGAGCACGAATTTACAAGCAACTTAATAGGGTTTTTTTGACCCTAGAGCAGCTAGAGCAGAATGTGCAGACATCGGTATAGCACTTGGATAGGGTAGGATTGACTCATTGCCGCTGTTAATAGTTTTCTAGAGTTCCGTGCAAATAGGAATGAGACTATTTTGGTTTTTAAATTCATTAGTATCTCACCTGGAATTTAAGAAAGTTATTAAAGAGACACGGAACCTAGATTATAGTGCATCACTAATGCATGTGCTAGGCACTAAGCTTGGAAGGATCAGAGATGCTTTGAGCAAATGGAGTAAGGAACAATTTGGAAATATATTTGATAATGTCAAAAGTCTGAGAATAAACTTTGCAATTGGAGAAGGCATTGGTCAATGATTATTTGGATGCAAGGAAAATGGAGTTGAATAAGGCAAGAGTGGAGCATATCGTGAATATGAATAGAGAGTTGGGGTTTTGGAAACAGAAAATGAGGATCAGATAGTTGGGACAAGGGTAGACAAACACATAGTTATTCCATACTATGGTGCAAGAGAAGAGGTCGAAGTTGTTGCATGATTTACCGAATCAATATTGACGACGGGGAATGGCAGGATGATCCGGAGGTTATTACGAGGCAAGTGATATCGTTTTTTAGCAGTGTGTTGGCCAATGATTTGATATTTGATGACCAATAGTATGATAGGTTAAGTAAGGCTTTGGAAGTGGTGTCTCATTTTTTAACTAAGGAGGAAAATGCTAAGTTGTTGCGGTGGACGGAAATGTGAGAGGTCCAGAAGGTGGTGCGAAGCATGGATGGGGAAAGTGCAATGAGAGAGGATTGGATATTTTGGAATGTTCTTTTAGGAGTGCTGAGAGGTAGGGGGATGTAGTTGGAGTTGTTCAGGAATTCTTGAGTTAATTCCGTCAATATTGGGTAAAAAAAAAATTAAATTAATATTGATTTTTTTTTTTCATTTTCTGCTGAAGTCGCGTTGTCGAAAACCGACTTTAAAGAGAGATTGTGAAGATGAGATTGAAGCAGACACTGTGCTATAAGGGAAAACAGAGCCTGATGATCTACCAGTGGAAGACTTAAATACCGATGGAGGGGGAGGGGCGACAGGTTTAGGGTTTTGGGTTAGGGTATTTAGGTTTAAGGATTAGGTTTTAGGGTTTAGGGTTGAAAGTCGAGGGTTGAGGGTTGAGAGTGCAATTTTTAAGGTTTCGAGTTTAGAGGGTTTAGGGCTAACTTTTTGTTTTTTCATAATTTGTCTGCAGTCGATATCTAGGATTTCGACTTCAAAGTGGTTATCTGCAATAGCAATTTTTAAAGTTGATATCCTTAATATCGATTTTAAAGTCGATATCTTAATAATGGATTTCTTTAAAAATAATATAATTTTTCAATAAAATGTTAAATTTAATTTATATTTTTTATATAATTTTTTGGGAAAAAACTCGTAATAATACACAATAAATTATGGAGAAAATTATTGTTCAAAATTACATTTTTTTAAAAAAATTATTAATATATGGTACAAAAACTAATTAACTAGTAGTTTTAATCAAAAACTTTTAAACAATAATACTAAATTGAAGTGGATATGCAGAATATCGATTATGAAGAATTTAACTTTGGATATTATTCTTTTCGAATTTGTTAAAATAAAATATAGTTCAAAAACTAATTAACTAGTTTTAATCAAAATAAATGTTAATTAAAAATAATTGTAAGGAAATCGGTTTTGAAAAACCGACTTTAAATTCGATATCTCAAAAATGGATTTTTTTAAAAATAAAATAATTTTTCAATAATATGTTAAATTTAATTTATATTTTTGGGAAAAAACTCGTAATAGTACACAATAAATTATTGCAAAATTATTGTTCAAAAGTTACATTATTTAAATTTTTTTTATTAATATATGGTAAAACAACTAATTAACTAGTAGTTTTAATAAAAAACTTTTAAACAATAATTCTAAATTGAAGTGGATATGCAGAATATCGATTATGAAGATTTTAGCTCTAGAATATTCTTTTTGAATTTGTTAAAATAAAATATGGTTCAAAAACTAATTAATTAGTTTTAATCAAAATAAATTTAATTAAAAATAATTGCATTGAAGTCGGTTTTCCAAAAACCGACTTCGGTAGAAAATGAAAAAAAAAACCAATATTAATTTAATTTTTTTTAAACCAATATTTATGGAATTAACTCGGAATTCTTTAGTAGAGCTATGTTGCCTAAGGAGTTCTCTAGAACCTTAATTGTTTAGATTCTGAAGAAGAAAAACCCTTTGATGTTTGCAGATTTTTGCCTTATTAATTTGTATATTTTTATTATTAAGTGATAGTAAAGGCGTCAACCAATAGGTTGCAAGGGATGATATATGAATTGATCTCTCATCAGCAAAGTGGTTTTGTCAAAAGAAGGTTGCGTAGGAAATCAAATACGGCACACAACGGAAATTTAAAATTTTGATTTCTTCCAAGGATCCTTACAAAGTGACTTCAAACTGGTCGTGAAGAAATTTACCTTTACTGGTAGCAATTGAACTTTCTTTTAAAGACTTTTGCGCATCGAATCATAGGAAAACCCAGCGGAGCTTTGCCTCTACGGTATCCACACGATCGTCTCTGAGTTCCATATTAATTGTCACACAATTAACCTAAGAATAGAAATAGCAAAATTCAAAGGTGTTAGCCAAGAATTTTGCTTCCGGTTTTTCTAGTTTTTAAGCTTCTCCAAGTTTCGGTTTTATTGTTTCTTTAACAGAAGGAGTGGCTACTGATTTTCCTCTAAAACCAATTAAAAGGCTCATTGTGTTCTTTTAAATGTGGCTACTATGATGAAAATATGAGAGCCAAGATTGAAACAATCAACCATTTAGCCAAGACAACTCAATCAAATCCGAAAGAGACTAATCTAAGAGTACAAGTTGGATGTTTGGTTGAGAATTCACCTACAAAGAGACGTCCACACATTGATCTGTTGAAAGGCATTGGAGGGCCTATGACTAGGTCACAATTTAAGATAATGCAAGCTGCTTTAGCAACACTTATAACCAACTTAATTGAAGCTCAAGGAACTAAGGAAGCAAAGAAAGCAAGGAAGACTTTCGAACTTAGCTCATCATTTGTCATTCTAGTCATCCATGAAGAATCAAGAATGAATGATTGAGTATGGCTGATTTTTACTTGTGTAATCAAGATCCTTAGGCCATTTCTCATCACAATCCACGTTCGAATTTGGACGGTTCTAATTCGGAAGTTTGCAACTCAATTCAGGTGCCAGCCCTCAAGCAAATCCAAACAAACTTGGATTCAGCTTTAAGCAATATTAAGTTTAGTCAACATTGTGTTGTTTCTCCTTCATGATTGATGGCACAATTGTGATGATTAGAGAAGCTTTTAAATCCACGTCCATGATGAATTAAAGAAGCTTCCAAATCTGAATGAGGAAGATCCCAAGCAGCTAAACTCAATCCAATCAACACTTGGATTAGTTTAAACAACTTTGTTTTATTTCCTTTTCTTAGATTAGGAGTCTTTTAGTTTATTTCATTTTTCTTAGATTAGGAATATTTCTTTTTAGTAATTAGCTTCCTAAAAGGAAAGGAATTCTAATCCTTTTAGAGGAAAGATTTCCTCTAGCTGAACATTGCAATCTATAAATAAAGGACATTCAACTTCAAGAAAATACAGATTTGATTAATTACAAACCAGAGGGCTTTGTTGCTTTTCTTTGAGTTCTAGTTTAAAACTTGTTTTGAGTCTTTGAGGATAGCCTTCTAGGTTCATGTTTAAGCTAATTTGTTGAGTTTTTTCCCTCAACAATCTGAGTGTGCCTGTTATGATACGAATCTTAAACCAAGAGAATAAAATTTGAACCTATACCAGAAGGTTGGTCCTAATATCATCCTCTAGGTTGAACTAGCTCTTCCTTTAGTAAGACACCAACTCCAATATTGAAGAAGGACCTTGCTTTTGTCCACTTGAGACCCAATGGAATTATCAAAGACTCAAGATATGAACTTAGACTATCCTTGGAACCAACTAGCACACTCAGATTATTGAGGGAAAAAATCTCAATAAAATAGCTTAAACATGAACCTAAGAGGCTATCTTCAAAGACTCAAAACAAGTTCTAAACTAGAACTCAAAGAAAAACAATAAAGCTCTCTAGTTTGTAATTAATCAAAGTTTGAATTTTTTTAGGGCTGAATAGCCTCTATTTATAGATTACAAGGGGCGATTTTTAGGAGACTAATCTATCCTTTAAAAGGATTAGAACTCATCACCTTTTAGGAAGATAACTAAAGAAAAAATTACTTAAAATAAAGACTCTTAATCTAAGAAAAAGGAAATAGAACAAATAGTTACTTAAAACAAATCCAAAGCTGGTTTGGCTTTGTGTGCTGGCCGAATGTTGCTTAAGTTGGCTTTCCACTCTTGAATTGGATTTGGAATTCCCGAAATTACAAGTCCAAGTGTTGAATGGAATTGAGCTGAATAATTGAGCTTCGTAAATCAACATCCAAGTGCTGAATGGAATTGCCTAAACCATAATTCCAAGTGCAGAATGGAATGGAGCTAAATAGAGCTGGAATTAAGCTGGTCTTGAGCTACCAAAAACGTCCATTTGAGCTTCTAAAATCAACCAAAAGCTGGAACCTTCCAAGGCCGATGCTAGCTGAAATCTAAGTGTGGTTCGGATTTGCTTGTGTGGTGGCTGAAGTGAATTGCATTCTTCCGAATTAGAACCTTCCAAATTCAAACTTGGATTGTGATGAGAAGTGGCCTAAAGATCTTGATTACACAAGTGAAAATCAGCCACACTCGATCTTTCATTCTTGATTCTTCATGGATGACTAGAGTGACAAATGATGAGCTAAGTTTGGAAGTCTTCTTTTAGGCGAATTCTCAACTAAACATCCTACTTTTGCTCTTAGATTTGTCTCTTTCGGATTTGATCGAGTTGTGTTGGCTGAATGGTTGATTGTTTCAACCTTGGCTCTTATATTTTCATCAGGTTGGTTCCAAAAAAGTCCAATTCGTAACTTTGAGTTTTGGATAATTCCTTCGAGTGTCAAGTGGACAAAAGCAAGGTCCATCTTCAATCTTGGAGTTGGTGTCTTGCTAAAGGAAGAGTTAGTTCAACCTAGAGGACGATACTAGGACCAACATTCTGCTATTGTTTCATATTTTAATCTTTAGTTTAAGATTCGTATCATACTATTTCTTCACAAGAAAAGTTGAAAAGATTTATTGAAAACAAGAAACAAAGGTTCGGGTTTTTGAAGTTTTGATTTGCTACAAAATTTTTCTTCTTCAAGAAGAATTTTATTTTGGTCTCAAGTAGCAAGAATAACATGTTTCTTTCTACTCACGTTGGGTTGAGAAGCTGCTGAAAACATAAGTCCAAATTTATAAAAAATAAATTAGGGTAAAACTTCTTCTAAAAAGTTTTACTTGAACTACAAGTTATAATCTATTTTTGGAACTTTCTAAATTTCAGTTTTCCAAATTTCATTAGCTTCCAAAACAAGAATCTCATTCTTATTTTGCTTTCTAATTTTTGGCCCTCTCATGAATTAATAAATCCAAAACTTTTTTGGATTTATTAACACAAAAAAAAAAACCATTTAGAATCCAAACTAAATACCGATTTAAACCGAAAACCTTATAGAGACATATTCGCAATAGGATTCTTAAATTAACTAAAATTCATCAAATGAATTTTACACTTATTCTGGATACACTCTAAGTGTGCGACCCAATAGGTTCTTATAACGTTGGCAATGATATAAAATCTATTTTATGCCATAAGCATTAAGTGGTGTCTAGCAACACATCAATGCTACCCAAGTTACAAGAATGTTAGTATTTCGACATTACTTTTCTTGTGATAAATGTTAAAATATAATTCAATTCTTTTGCCCTAGATATCTAGATAGAACATGAGCAATGGAGCATGTCACACTCGCATGGTTCAATCTTTGCGTTTTTTGATTTCCAAGTAGACACATCTAAGCAAATGAGCTCGATATCACATATTGACACATTTGAACACGGCCACACATTTTATGGTCTCACTTGATCAAGGGGCCTAAAGATATCACTCTCATTATCTAGGAGGGGAAAATCCTATCTTGATCATTCAATATCCCACCAAATGATTCAATACATATCCAATTGTCACTTTTATAGTTCACCCTGTTATGGGTAACGTTTAGTAGTATAAAACATGCAACTCTTCATGTTGGGATCTTTGGTGAACTCAAGTCTAAGAATCACTTACACCATCATCAATATGAAAAATGTTTATAGCACTTCATATAATAACCCATGTAGCATTTCTCATGGCTGGTTGATCCAATACATAGCTCTCTAACATATACATATGTGTTGACTTGATATCTCATATCATGACACATTTCACGAGTCACTACACATACTAGTCTTAATGTATTAATATTGTCCCACTTAATGATAATAATTGACTAAGGATAATTTTAAAATAATTAAATTCTTGGGACTCATGCATGAAATAAAATATAATAATAACAAAATTTTCATAAATTAAAACATAATGATACAATGTATGTGATGTGATTTCGACCTCGATGATATGAATCACAAATAGAAGGATCGGAAACACTTAAAAGTTACCTGGGATATGTCTAAGGGAAGCTTAGACTAGAGGGTGTAAACCGCAACCCACTACCTATGAAATAGATAGGAACCTTGGTATAAAACGCCACAACGAATTACACCAAAAATTGGTTGATAAGTTTGTACGAACGCCACAAGTCTCCGAGGAGAACTTGATAAGTTCTAAGTTCTTAAAGAACAAAATGAGATAAGCTCACAATCTCTATTTCTCAAACTTGTTTTCAAAGTAGTACAAAGATGCCTATTTATAGGCTAAAATAAGTCTTAAAAGTAAATAAATAAATCCTAAATATTCTAGTTTAGAAGAAATAAATATTAATTTGACTTTCTAACTTCTAGACTAGACTTTGACAAGATTAATAAAATTGTGCATTTTAATCTATGAATTATGCATAATTCTAGACGATATGTTGGATGAAATCAAGATACATTGGATTGGTACGTTGACCAAGTGTTGGAATGAGTAGGTTCATGCATCTTGAGTTAGTTTCCAAGACTTCATTATTACTCCTTTGACTGAATTTTCCAAGGCTGAATTTCGTCCTTCAAGGCCTCAAAATAGATGCTTGACCATTGAATTTGTAGTCTTCAACACTTGATTACATGAATAATTGTTGGTTGGAATTTGGACCAACTTTGGACTAAAATTGATCTTTGACTTGGATAAGATGCACACTTGACCTTGGAGCTTCGTTCCATGGAATTGGATGGAAAGTTGGGTCTAAGTTCATAGCTCTAGTCTCAGAGTTCGCATCTTCGCTCGAAGGTCGGAAAGTGTGAGCCGAAGGTCGGGAAGTCTGCGCCGCGTATCTTTGAGTCAGAGGTCGGGAAGTCAGAGCCGAGTTCACATCAGTATGTCAATACAATCATCATATGATTGGTCCTTAGGACATAATCAAACAAACTCTCACTTGAACTAAGACCAATCAGTCATCTCTTTAATTCCTAATGATCTAGTATGACAATCATGTCTTTGCTGCGTCAAGGCTTTGTCATTGGGTTAGTGATATTATCATCAGTTGTTACTTTGCATATTTTCACATCCCCTCTCAAATAAGATGTAAGCACCAAAGTATATGTTTAGATCGTTGGTGAGATATGGGTTTTTTACCTTGCACAATAGCTCCATTGTTGTCACAAAAGAGCTCAATTGGATTAGCAATGTTAGGTACAACCCCAAGTTTGATTATGAACTTTTTGATCCAAATGGCTTCTTTGGCTACGTCAGAAGCAGTGATATACTTAGCCTCTGTCATAGAATTAGCTACTGTTGCCTGTTTTGAACTTTTCCAACTCACAGCACCACCATTTTAGCTAAACACATAACCTAATTGTGATCTATAGTAACCTTTATTGGTTTGGAAGCTTGTATCAGTGTAACCAATTACATTGAGCTCATTTTCACCTCTATATATCAAGAATATATCTTTAGCGCTTCTCAAGTACTTAAGGATATTTTTTACGGCGATCTAGTGACGTTCACCAAGATCTACTTGATATCTGCTCGTTATACTCACAGCATACAAGACATCAGGACGAGTACATAGCATGGCATACATGATAGATCCAATAGCTGATGCATATGGAACTTTGCTTTTGCATTATCTCTCTTCTTGTGTCGAAGGACACTGTTTCTTCAGGATAGTAATCCCATGCCTCATAGGCAAGAAAGCTTTCTTAGATTCTTGCATGCTAAACTTCTTTAGCACTTTATCTATGTATGTACTTTGATTTAGACCAATCAATCTCTTTGATATATCTCCATAGATCTTGACACCTAATGTATAAGTTGCGTTACCTAAGTTTTTCATTGAAAAATAACTTCCTAACCAGGTTTTTATAGATTGTAAAGAGAGGATGTCATTTCCAATATGTAGTATGTTATCCACATACAATACCAGGAAGGCAACAGTGCTCCCATTAACCTTCTTGTAGACACAAGGTTTGTTTTTGTTCTTGATGAAACCAAACTCTTTGATTGTATCATCGAATAGAAGATTCCAACTTCGAGAAGCTTACTTCACCCATAAATGGATTGTTGTAGCTTAAAAACCTTTCCATCATTTTCTGGATCAACAAAACCCTCAGATTGTGTCATTTACACATCCTCGAGAAGATTTCCATTAGGGAAAGTAGTTTTGACATCCATTTGCCAGATTTCATAATCATGGAATGCAAACTATTTCAAGCAAGATCCTGATGGATTTAAGCATAGCAACTGGCGAAAAGGTTTCATCGTAGTCTATACCCTGAACTTGCTTCAAATTTTTAGCAACCAATCACCCCTTAAAAGTAGTGTGTACTTCACCATCCATGTCGGTCTTTTTCTTAAAGATCCATTTGCACCCTATGGGTTTTACCCCTTCAGGTGGATCAACCAAAGTCCATACTTGGTTTGTATATATGGACTCCATCTCTGATCTCGTGGCTTCAAGCTATTTCTCAGAGTCTAGCCCCGTTATAGCTTTTTGATAGGTCATTGGCTCATCTTGATCCATTAGTAAGATGTCACCATTTTGAGTCACCAGAAATCCATACCTCTGTGACTCACAATGAATCCTAGTGGATCTATGTGAGGTTTGTGTCTTTTGAGCAAGTGCTTGTTCCACAACAGCTTGTGATATTTGCCTAATTTCCATCTTATCAGGTTCAGAGCTATTTTGTGATTCTCAAACTTCTTCAAGTTTTATTTGTCTCTCACTAGATTTTTTAGAAATAAACTCTTTCTCTAGAAAAACACGAGTCATAGCAACAAACACTTTGTTCTCATTGGGATTATAGAAATAATATCATTTTGTTTCTTTAGGATATCCCAAACCTTCATAAAAGATACACTAGGATGCTTTCCAGTCCATATCTCATATGGTGCCTTTTGAACTGATTTAGACGAAACGCAGTATAGTGTGAAAGTAGCTATAAGTAAAGCATGTCCCCATAATGAATTTGGAAGATTTGCATGACTTATCATGGATTGAACCATGTCTAACGAAGTTTGATTTCTCCACTTGGATACACCATTCCATTGTGGTATTCCAGGAGGAGTGAGTTGTGAGACTATCCAACACTCTTTCAGATAGTCATCGAACTCTTGGCTTAAGTATTCTCCTCTTTGATCAGATCAAAGTACTTTAATACTCTTGCCAAGTTGATTTTGTACTTCATTCTTGAACCTTTTGAATTTTTTAAATGATTTCGACTTGTCTCTCATAAGATATGCATAGCCATATCTACTGAAGTCATCAGTAAATGTGATGAAATATTGAAAACCACCTCTAGCTTGTGAGTTTATTGGTCCACATACATCCGTATGTATTAGTTCCAATAATTCACCCACCCTTTCATTATGTTTTGTGAAAGGGGCTTTAGTCATCTTACCTAATAAACATGATTCACATGTCTCATACGATTCAAAATCGAATAAGTCCAAAAGTCCATCTTTATAGAGTTTGGAAATGCAATTCTATTTAATATGGCCAAGACGACAATGCCAGAGATAAGTTGGATTAGAATTATCTAATTTAATCCTTTTGGTATTTAAGTTATAGATAGGCGTTTTAAAATTTAGAATATAAAAGCTATTAGCCATTTGTGCAAGACCATAAAACATTTCATTTAAATAAAAGGAACAACAATTGTCTTTTATTATGAATGAAAATCCAGCATTGTCTAAACAGGAAATGGAAATAATGTTCTGAGTAATAGAAGGCACATAATAACAATTATTTAATTGTAAAACTACCCCTGAGGGTAAATTTAAGACATAAGTCCCTACAGCTAATGCGGCAACCCTTACTCTATTTCCCACCTGTTGGTCGACTTCGCTTTTAGCTAATATTTTACTTTTTTTTAGTCCCTGCACATTGACACAAATGTGTGAACCACAAGTAGTATCTAATACCTATGAAGAATAAGTAGATAAATTAACTTCTATAATATAACTACCTGAAGTGGAATTTTCATTCCTCTTTTTCTTAAAATACTCCAGGTAAACCTTGAAGTTCCTCTTCCCAGTGTCCGGTCTCACCACAATGGAAGCAGTTTCTTTCCTTGGCAACCTTTCCTTGGGTTTCAGTGTAGTTGCAGAGGCTTGGACTTGACTTTCTTGCCTTTGCCCTTCACTTTAGCCTTACCCTTCTTCTTGCCCTTATTAATCATCAAGACATTATTGGGTTTAGACTTCTTCATGTTTGCTTTGGCAGTTCTTAACATACCTAGCAACTGTGGCAGAGTTTTGTCAATGTCATTCATATTGTAATTAAAAATGAATTGACGATAGCTATCAGGCAACAATTGCAAGATAACATATGTGGCCAACTCTTGGCCTAATGGAAAACATAATTTTTCAAGACTTTCAATGTACCTAATCATTTTGAACACATATGCTCCTTTTGCCATTCTACACCGGAACAACGCCTTCGAGATATCAAATCTCTTTTGACAAGCTTGCTCCTCATATAGCTCATTGAGTTGTTCGATCATATCGCACGCCTCTATATTCTCATATTGCTTCTAAAGCTTAGAGTTCATGGTAGCAAGCATGAGGCATGAAACATCTAGAGCATCATTTTGATGGTTCTTGTAAGCATCTCTTTCAGCTCTTGGAGTGCCATCCTCATGTTCCTCAGGTAAAGGTTCCTCTAGGACATACATTTTCTTTTCTTTCTTAAGGATTATCTTCAAGTTCCTGTACTAGTCTAGGAAATTTGTCTCATTCAACTTGTCCTTCCTAAGGATAGATCGCAGTGATAGTATGCTAGTGTTAGTACTCGCAGCCATGGTTATCTACAATAGAAATATGCAAAACAAGTATTATAAATGCAAACATTTAATATTTTCTTTTATCAAATGTTACTCCCACTATTTTACTCAAATTAATAACCCTTGATATTAATTTGGAAAATTTAATCTAATTAACTTTCTAGTGGGCCAAGATTCATATTTGACCTAATTTTGAGTTAGCTTTGGCTAATCACCCAAAACTCGGCTATTTAGGTAGATGACACTTTGTCAATTGTATCCCATACAACTCTTGGATAGTTAGGTGAACAACTCTTGTTCTAGCTTATCTAATAAGTCAAGTCCCAACTCTATGCCTCTAGGTCTCAATCATATTGAGTCCACATACTTAAGTCAGACCCAATAATCAGCAGTTAGATATTACAATTATCCTATCATGTCTCGCTAAGATTGACCATGGCACCTTGCTTTGGCAAACCTACACGCAGTCAATCAAAGCCTTGACAAGTGCTAGGCAATAGAAGGCATCTAAGACTTAATATTCATTTGAGAGATTTGTTAAATTCTCACCATTTTATTTAAATTGGTTATTGTAACTATTAGTTCAATTAATCACATAATTTGCTTAACTAATCATTACAATCATAATCACATTATGCATTTAACCAATAAACATAAATAGCATGCATCTCATACACTAACAATAAAGTAAGCATGACATAGTTATAGCCCAAACTAAGTTGATTCTCTCAAGCCAATAAGAGAACCAAAAGGTCAACCTAAGGGTATCGGTATCTTCTCCAAGTGCCTCCTTGGTTCTTCTTGTATGGTCACCAACTCCTTGCCTCCTTGATTCCTAGTCTAGTCCTATCTCTAATCTAACTATTACATTTTTAGAGAAACCTCGAGTTACATTTGAGGGGAGTTAGGTGAGAAAAGAATTTACAATCAGAAAATAGAGCAAGACATGACACGCAGGTCATATTTAAAAACCAATACAAAATTTATCCAATCCTATTGGGCTTAGGGCTGTAACTATGCACCATACTCAAATATCATATACTGTGCATGTCATATACAATTGTCATTGATATTCAACACTTAAACACATTAATCTAATTAATTTATGACAATTAACATTAAATCAAATATTAGGGTTTTGAATAATACATCATGCATGGAATATTCAGGTTTAAAATGCAAATTTTGGCTATTCTAGCTCATTAGAAATTTATGAAAAATATATCTCATATATTTTTGGCCTTAACATGATACATATATCAAATTTTAGCCATAATAAAATTCCAAAACTATGTTCAATTCGGCCAAAGATGAAACACATCATATGTATTCATTTTCCGACCAAACATGATCATTGAAAAATTTGTGAATAATATATCAAATATTTTAGGCCTCAACTTATTATATTATATATATTAAATTTCATCCAGTCACAAACTAATTCAAATAATGTGCAATTTGGCCAAAAGGAATTCTGAAAATTGAACCATTCAAAATTCAAGAATCCAAACCTTCCAAAATTTTAGTAAACCTGAAACTTTCAAGTTGGAATTGTTATATGTCACATATATAATTTGGCCTTAATATTCTATATATATCACATATTAATTTTAGCTTCAAAATTAAAATTGAAAATGAACTAGCCTCAAAAGAAATTGCAAAAGCCAAAACTTGTTTTCTAAAAAGAACTGAAACTAGAACAACCACAAACACCGAGCTTGATCAAATTTTCTAGGAAAAATTCGAAGCCAATCTTATACATCTTATATATAATTTTTCCTCAATATGATTCAACACATATTATTTTCAATTTTAACAAAATTTATTAAAACTAAAACTCAAGAAAATTTGAGAAACCCGAAGGCTAGCCAAAAAAGTCTAAAAAAGCTGAAGTTTGGTTCTTTCATGCATATTCATATATATATACATATATATATATATATATATATATATATCTTATATTATTAAAATCCAGAAATAAAACATTAAAACATACTCTAAATTGATTTAATAAATATAAACATATCTCATATGTTTAATTTCAAATTCAGATTTGATGAACAACTTCACATAATCCAAATTTTCAGCATGCTTATTCATGAACAGTTTAAGAAAATAAACATGTTTTCACATAAAACCAATTTGAGCCTTTGTAAGTGGTTCTAATAACACTATAGGAAATCAAATATGGCATGCAGTTGAAATTTAAAATTTTGATTTCCTCCAAAGATCATTACGAAGTGATTTCAAACTGGTCGTGAAGAGATTTACCTTTACCAGTAGCGGTTGAACTTTCTTTTGAAGACTTTTGCTCGCCAAATCATAGAAAAACCCGGTGGAGCTTTGCCTCTATAATATCCACATGATCATCTCCAAGTACTAGATTAATTTTCACACAATTAACCCAGGAATAGAAGCAGCAAAATTCGAAGGTGCTAGCCAAGAATTTTGCTTTAGGTTTTTCTAGTTTTGAAGCTTCTCCAAGCTTTGGATTTTATTGTTTCTTGAACAGAAAGAGCGGCTGCTTATTTTCTTCTAAAACTAGCTAAAAGGATCCTTGTGTTCTTGTAAATTTGGCTACAATTTCTTCAAAAGAAAAGTTGAAGATTTACTGAAAACAAGAAGTCTGGAGGTCTGGAATGCCAGATGTGAACGACAAGTGATGAAGGTAGCCTTGGAGATTCTCCCTTAAGTTATATGTCGAGTGCTCTAGAAGGTCCAAAACTTGCATTAATTTCAAAATAAAAAGATGCCAATGTTTTGGGCAATTAGATAGATGAAGTTTTTGTTGATGGAGAAAATAGGTTAGTAGTTCCCCACATTGGCTTCAGGGTAAGAACTGGGATTAGTTTTTAGATATCCCTATAATAGCTTGATCAGGTGGCCAGGTGCTTCAAATATGATGGAAATTCTAGAGGCTTAATGTTTTTAAACTCAACATAGATGGAAACTCAATGAATAAAAGGATGGAGTCATCTAGGAAAAGAGTGGTGCATGATGGTATGGGTTGTCTAGTCTTTGCTTATTTCGACTACTTTGGGGCCAATTCCTCTATGAGGGCGGAATGTCGGTCCTTTCTCTTTGACCTCAAGCATTGTCACTCAATTAGTATCTAGGCAATTAAGGTGAAGTGTGATCAAAGGTGTTAGTAGACATGATGAATGGAAAGGTTTTAATCCCATATAGCTTAAAGGTTTACTTCTGGAAGATATCGAGGTACACGAGTCTGGCTATTTCATTTACCCATTACTATTTGGAAGCTAGTGTGGTGACGGATGGTTTGTCTAAACTGGCATCTCAAGCTAAACAATTCTAGTTTTTTCACACGTATAGAAAAGATTCCAGGTAAAGTTATCATCCCTCTTTCTAATGTAATTTTTATTTCTTGAGGAATAAAAAGGTAATCAATACCATCAGCCACAAAAGAGTTGTTTCCCAAACACAAAAAAAAAAAAAAACTTTTTTATTGCTCTTATTTCTTCTTGTTACCGTCATTGTGCTTTTTTTAGGGTAATTGTCTCACCATTCTACTCTAACCATTCAAAACTTCTCAAATAGAAAACTATTGCTATGGTGGCAAGATCATTTCATGTTGATTCCCTTATGAATATGAATAGAAAAAGTGTTGATTTTTAAAGTCGTCATTTTCTTTGATTTGTTACATATTACTTTTTTTTGTTTCATATTGGCTTAAAAGGTGCCTAGAAATTAAGATTATTAAAGTTCATAAATATTGAGGTTAGTTGCCCAATGATGATGATAATCGGAATAATGGTGAAGTTGGCCCTAATGGTATTGCTATTGTTGTTGAAAGATCAATGATCTTTACCTACATAAGAGTCAATTGTTTATGACTAATGTCTTCATTCAATTTCTTAAATATTATACTGGTGTCTTTTTTTTTTTTTTGTAAATTTCTTTGCAATAGTTTCATACTATTTTGTTGGTGGATATTATGTGATCCATTGTATTAGGAATGTCATCATTATGGTTCATCCATGTTTAGAGGCATTGAACCCATTGGGATAGAGGCTAAAGCTTCAATGAAAAAGGGCATGATTGACAAGTGAAAATTTGTTTATTTACCATGTCGACGTTATGATAATTGTCATTTTTTTTTATGGAGGTGCAAAAAGACTTATAGGTATGACTTATGAAAGGATTCTCATATTTGTTGTAGGAAACTAGTTGAGGTAAGCACTGCGCAAATGTGTGGCGCAATGATATAGTGCCCCGCTATGAAATAATATTCAACAAAATTTTATTGTTTGATGATTAGGTAACTTTGTCTTATTAATTTATGTAAGAATTTTTTTTCGATGCCTAGATTATGTTGTTAAGGTTATAATAGAAAAGTTAGTTATTTTTTAACATTAACAAATAAAATAAGCACTATGGCTTAAATGATGTTGTAGTTTCAATGATAAGGATAAAATATTGAGAGGTATCAATAAAGATAAAATATATAGAGAAAAAGAAAAAAGCAATTGTGGTAATAAAAATCATTTATATATGTTTTACAAAAAAAATTTGAATGATTTCGCTTTTGATGATAAACAAAACATGTTTAAATTAATAGTTGTATATAAATGAAACGAATAACATTAATGATACATTGGCATTGAATTATTAAAACTATATTATCCTTTGACATACACTCAGGGCAGAGATCCCTAGTAGATAAGCCTCCCAGCCTCGGCACAAGGAGTCGAGCTAAGGTCTCACTTGCAAGAAAGCTTCAAGACAATGACAGAGATTATGAAGTGGGGTTCTAAGGTAAGGACAAAGACATCAAGCATAATGATGAAAAAGAAGTCAACGGGCACTCAATAGTCTTGTCTGTATTAAATAGGGGTGACCAGTTGTAATTCCCAATGCACAAACGCAGCCTGAGGGGTATGAAAAGATGCGAGTGAGGAATAAAGTGGCAACATAAAAATTGATCAGCCCCAAAACCAGGTCTTATTGGCAATTATTCTTTCAATTCCAAAGTGAATTTCTAACAAAAAAAAGCTGCAAGTAAATTCGAAAGAAGAACACCGGCGACATAAGCCTACCGGAAGCATCCGACGAATCCAACACCACTGAGCGATTTCTTTTATGCAAGAAAATGCAAGTAAGTATTGTAGGAAACTAAGTACATCATGTAGCAGAATTTTAAAATTTGGTTACCTTCCAGGATCCATACGAAGTAAGATCAAATCAGAGTTTAGTGTTTGTACCTTGATAGTTTCGGTAGAGTCGAGTTGCGAAGAACTTTCTTTGTCAAATCACCAGCAAAACTAATTCGGCTTCACCTCTATGGTGTCCACATGATCGATTCAAGCTTCTAGTTGTTGTCACACAATTAACTAGAACATGATTACACAAAATTCTAATGTGCTAGCTTCATAATTTTGTGTTTGGTTTCAAGGGTTTTGGTTTTCTACTTAAAAATTCTTCCAAGAGCACGGCTGTTTTTCTTCAAAATAATAGCCAAAGAATTTATTTTTCTCTCAACAAGAAGAAGCAATGGGTTTCTTGTGTTTTCACATGTAGGTGGCTAGCCAAAGTCCCAATATATATAGTTGTAGGTTGTAGTATTAGGGTAAAACTCTTCTAAAGAGTTTTACTTAGACTACCAAATTCTAATCCATTTGGGATTTATAGATTCAATAAATCTATTAGCTGCCAAGCATAAGAATCCCCTTTGAAATTGGACTTCGTGATTTTGGATTTATTAACACTAAAATCCAAATACATTCAGTCTTAAATCTGAATACCGTCTTAAACCGAAAAACCCTATAGAATCCTATTCACATTAAGATTCTTGAGATTAACCAAAATTCATCATATGAATTTTATACTCATTTTGGATACAATCTAAGTGTGTGACCCAATAGGTTTTCATAACGTTGGCTATGACATAAAATCTATTTTATGCCATAAGTAGTGAGCAGTGTCCAGCAACACATTGAAGGTACCCAAGCTATGAGAATGTCAGTACTTCGACATAACCTTATCCTGTGATAAATATTACCATGTAATTCAATCCTTTTGCCCTAGAGACCTTGATTGAACATGAGCCATAGAACATGTCACACTCACATAATTCAATCTTTGTATTTCTTGATTCTCAAGTAGACTCATAAAATCAAATGAGCCCGATATCACATATCGACTCATTTGAGTACAACCAAGCATTTTATCGTCTCACTCAATCAATGGCCCATAGTCATCACTCCCATTATTTAGAGGGGCAAATTCTATCTTGATCACTCAACATCTCACTGCATGATTCATTGCATATCCAATTACCGTTTTTATAGTTTACTTTGTTACAGGTAACGTTTGTCAGCATCAAAACATACAACTCCTCATGTTGAAATCTCTGATGAGTTCAAGTCTAAGGATCACATACATTATCATCACTATGAGATATGCTTATGACATTTATATAATAATCCATATAGCATTTCTCATGACGGGTCGATCCAGTACACAGTGCTCTAACATGTACCCATGTGTTGACTTGATATCTTATATCATGACACGTCATCAGTCACTACACATACTAGTTTTAATGCATTATCATTATTTCATTAGATGATAATACTTGACTAGGGATAATTTTAGAATAATTAAATTCTGGGGACATTATTATATTTATTCATAATATGCAGATATAGAATTAAACATAATAATAATAATGAACTACCATAAATTATAAGCACAATGATACAATATATGCCTATACAATCATCACATGATTAGTCTTTAGGGTATAATCCAACAAGTATGTCTGCCTCAGATTCATTGTCTGAAGGGTCATCTAGAATGGACAATAAATCTATCTCTTTGGCTGGCGACATAGAGGCAGAAAGCTTAATGTGGTCGTCCGATCGAGGAAGTAGTGAAATAAGTTGGAATATGCCCTAAAGACCAATCATGTGATGATTGTTTTGGCATATATTGCATCGTTACATTTATAATTTATGGCAATTTGTTATTATTATGTTTAATTCTATATTTGCGTATTATGAATAAATATAATAATGTCCCCAAAATTTAATTATTCTTAAATTATCCCTAGTCAAATATTATCATTAATGGGACAATGATAATCCATTAAGACTAGTATGTGTAGTGACTGATGACACGTGTCATGATATGAGATATCAAGTCCACACGTGGGTACATGTTAGAGAACTATGTACTGGATAACCTGTAATGAGAAATGTTACACGAATTATTATATAAAGTGTTATAAGCATATCTCACAGTGATGATGATATATGTGATCCTTAGACTTGAGGCCGTCAGAGATCCCAACATGAGGAGTTGCATGCTTTGATACTGCCAAACTTTACACATAACAGGGTAAACTATAAAAGTAGCAATTGGATATATAATGAATCATGTAATGGGATGTTGAGTGATCAAGATAGGATTTGCACCTCCTATATAATGGGAGTGATATCTTTGGGCCCCTTGATTAAGTGAGACCATAAAATGCATGGCTTTGCTCAAATGAGTCGATATGTGATATCGGGCTCATTTGTTTAGATAGTCTACTTGAGAATCAAGAAACACAAAGATTCAACTATGCGAGCATGACACATTTCATGGCTCACATTCAATCAAGATGTCTAGAGCAAAAGGATTGAATTACATGGTAATATTTATCACACGATAAGTAATGTCGAATTACTAATATTCTCATAACTTGGGTAGCTTTGATGTGTTGCTAGACACCGCTCACTGCTTATGGCATAAAATAGATTTTATGTCATGGCCAACCTTATGAGAACCTATTGGGTCACACATTTAGATCATATCTAAAAAAAGAGTGTAAAATTCATATGATGAATTTTGATTAATCTCTAGAACCCTAATGTGAATAAGACTCTATAAGGTTTTCCAATTTAAGATGGTATTCGGATTTAATACTAAATGGTTTTGGTTTTAGTATTAATAAATCTAAAACAATTTTGGATTTATTAATTTTTCAAAAATCAAAATTGAGAAGACAAATTCGAATGGGATTCTTGTGTTTGGCAGCCAATCCCAAATAGATTAGAATTTAGTAGTTCAAGAAAAACTTTTAGAAGAAGTTTTACCCTAAAACTGCTATCTACATCTATATATACTTAATGATGGGATTTGGCCCACCAACCGTGAGAAGCAAGAAAACTTGTAGCCTCTTTGTCTTAAAGAAAAGAAATTCTGGGCTAATTCTTCTGAAGAAAACTAGTCACCCTATTGAAAGAATTTACAAGAAAAGAAACCAAAACTCTTGAACCAAATTCCTTGAGAAATCGAAGCAAAATTCTGTTGCTAGCACAATTAGGTTTTGCTGCTCCTTTTTCTAGTTATTTGCGTGGCAATAACTAGAGGCTTGGATCGATTGTATGGATACCATAGAGGTAGACCTGAATTGGTTTTGCTGGTAATTCGATAAAAAACAATCTTCGCAAAACAACTCTTCCCATTTTACTGATACTAACAAGGTACAAGCCCTAAACTCAGGTTTGATTTCACTTTTTATGGATCCTTGAAGGAAACCAAAAATTTTAAATTCTATTGTGTGATGTACTTGGTTTCCTATAGTAGTATCAGAGCAACTTACAAAGACTCAAATCAGTTTTATGTGAAAGCATGTTTGTTTGGTTAAACTGTTTATGAACTAGCATGCTGAAATTAGATTATATGAATATAATTAAATATGAATTTAGAGTTAAACATATATGATATGTTTATGTTTATTACATCAATTTAGGATTTGCTTTAATGAGTTATTGCTGGATTTGAGTGATGAACCCGAAACTTGTATATGTTAGATCACATGAGGCCAAAATATATATTTGTGAAATACAATGTTTTAGAATTTTGATGATTTAACCAAAAATTAGTTTTGAACATATACATGTATTCCAGATTTTGTGTGTTGGACGAATTGATATATTTGATGTATCAAGTTGAAGTCTAAAATATATATGATATATTATTCACAAATTCCTCATGATCAAGGGTTGGCCAATATTTCATGTTGCACCTGAAACATGGTTTCAAACATAACATGTGTTCGGTTTCTTATGTTTGGCCGAATTGTACAAGTGTTTGGATCTTGTGTTTGGCCGAATTGTACATTGTTTGGATCTTGTGTTTGGCTAAAATTAGATATATATGATATATCATGGAGGTTGAAAATATATAAGATATATTTTTCACAAATTCTGACATAGCCAAAAATTGTAACTTAACCTGAACCTTTCATTCATAGCATATTATTCAAAACCCTACAATTTGATTTAATAATAATTGTCATAAATTAATTAGATTAATAAATTTAAATGTTAAATATGAATGACAACTATATGTGACATGCACATTATGTGATGTTCGAGCATAGTGCATAGTTATAGCCCTTAGCCCAATGTGATTGGATGTGGTTTTGTATTGGTTGAAATTAAATATGACCTGCGAGTCATGCCTTGCTCTATTTTCTGGTTGTACATTTTTTTCTCATCTAACTCCCCTCGAATGTAACTTGAGGTTTCTCAAAACTTGTAATAGTTAGATAAGAAAAAGGAATAGACTAAGAAATATGGTGGCAAGGAGTTCATGACCATACAAGAAGAACCAATGAGGCACTTGGAGAAGATGCTGTTACCCTTAGGTTGACCTTATGGTTCTTTCATTGGCTTGAAAGAACTTATGTAGTTTGGACTATAACTATGTCACGATTTATTTTCCTTATTCATGTATAAGATGCATGTTGTGTATGGCTATTGGTTAATTGCATGATAAGATCATGAAAGTAATAATTAGTTAGAAAATCACATGATTAATTGAACTACTAATTACCTTAACCAATGCTAATAAAATGGTGAGATTCTATCAATTCCCTCAAACAAATATTAAGTCTACTATACCTTCCAATGCCTAGCACTCGTCAAGGCTTCGATTGATCATGTGTAGCTTTGCCAAAGAAAGGTGTCATGATCCATCTTAGTGAGACGCGATAGAATAATAGTAATATCCGACTGCTAATTATTGGGTTTAACTTAACTAGGCAGACTCAATAGGATTGAGACCTAGAGGCATAAAGTTGAGCCTTGGCTTATTAAATAAAGCGAGAACAAGAGTTGTATGGGATACAATTGACAAGTGTTGTCTACCTAAATAGCCAGGTGATTAGCCAAAGTTAACCCAAAATTAGATCAAATATAGATCTCGACCCACTACAAAGATATTATATTAATATTTCCAAATTAATATTGAGGGTTATTAATTTGAGCAAAATAGTAGGAGTAATATTTAATAAAATTCCATATTAAATGCTTGCATTCATGATACTTATTTTGCATATTTCTGTTGCAGATAACCATGGCTGCAAACACAAATAACAATACACTATCACTGCGATTTGTCCTTAAGAAGGATAAATTGAATGGGACAAACTTTTTGGATTAGTACAGGAACTTGAGGATAGTCCTCAAGCAAGAGAAAAAGTTATATGTCCTAGAGGAACTGATATGGATTCTCTACCAAAGTATAAAATTCGAAACAAATGCTAGAGTGTAGGCCCTAGTATCGTCCTCTAGGTTGAACTGGTTCTTTCTTTATCAAGACTCCAACTCCAAGTTTGAAGGACCTTGCTTTTGTCCACGTGACACCTGAAGGATCAATTCAAAACTCGGTTGCGAATTGGACTGTTTCCTTGGAACCAAGAAGCACACTCACATTATTGAGGGAAAGAGACTCAACAAGATAGCTTAAATTGAACCTAAGAGACTATTCTCAAAGTCTCAAAGCAAGTTCGGAAATTAGAACTCAAAGAAAAAAAAAAAAGCTCTCAAGTTTCTATTGAATAATGTTGTGATCCTTCATGAGGCCGATGGCTTTTATTTATAGTTGATAAAAAAGTTTGGCCAAGGAGAAATCCATTCTGTAGAAGGATTAGAACTCCTTGTCTTTTTAGGAAACTAACTACCTAAAAAACAATTACTAAAAGAGCTATTATTCTAAGAAAATGAACTACTTCCTAAACTATAATCCAAGTGTGGATTGGATTTGCTTGTGTTGGCTGACTGGAGCTCTCCACTTTTGAACTAGATTTGGAAGCTTCTCATCTAAGAGGATTGAAAAAGCAAGAGTTAGTTAGTGACACAAATCCAATGGCGGCCGAAGAAGAATATCTCCCAATTCAACCTCAAAGGAGAACTTTGATGGACTATTCCACTCCAACGGTTCAAAATTCCACTTCAAGCATCAGAAGGCCAGCAATTCAAGCCAACAATTTTGAGCTCAAGCCGTCTTTGATCCAAATGCTTCAAAATGCTGTTCAATTTAGTGGCTTGCCGAATGAAGATCCTAACCTCCACATTGAAGCTTTTCTTGAAATTTGTGATACCATTAAATATAATGGAGCTCATAATGATGCTATTAGACTTAGGCTATTTCCATTCTCTTTACGTGATAAAGCTAAGGCATGGTTGTCTTCTCTTCCTACAGATTCTATCATCACTTGGGAGGATATGGCCCAAAAGTTTCTAAGCCGGTATTTTCCCCCTGCCAAGTTAGCAAAAATGAGGAATGATATCACCACATTCAAACAAAATGATGGAGAATCCCTATATGAGGCATGGGAAAGATTTAAGGAGCTACTAAGGAGATGTCCACACCACGGTATTCCAATTTGGATGCAAGTGCAAACGTTCTATAATGGAATTCGTTCAAATATGAGAAGTACTATAGATGCCGCAGCTAGTGGTACATTGAATAATAAAACGCCTGAAGAAGCTTTTGAGTTGATTGATCAAATGGCGTCTAATAGCTATAAATGGCCAACTGAAAGATTCAATGCCAGGAAACCAAGTGGAGCGCATGAGATTGATGTTAATACTGCCATTGCTGCTCAATTTGCTGCTTTGAATAGAAAGATAGATTCGGTTTTGAAGATAAAGGAGACAACTTGCGACTTCTGTGGTGGAAGACATGAGTCAACTGCTTGTCAGGTAAATCATAATTCTTACACTACTGAAGATGCTAATTTTGTTTCTAATTTCAACAGGGGACCTCAAAATAATCCTTACTCAAATACATACAACCCTGGATGGAGGAATCACCCTAATCTTTCTTGGGGAGGGCAAAATCAGCAGCCGATGAACCCACCTAGACCAGCATTCCCACCACGGTAGAAGCCGAATAATAACCTTGAAGAAATGGTGGCAAAGCTTATTCAATCAAATCAAGAAGTGGTGAATCGCTTTGAAAGTCGCATGAACATTCAAGATGCAAAAATTTGACATATGGAGGTAAGTATTCGAAATGTGGAAAAGCAAGTTGGTCAAATTGCTAGCCAATTGGCCGACAGACCATATGGTGGCCTTCCGAGCAACACTGTGACGAATCCAGTCGAGAATGCAAATGCCATCATCTTAAGGAGCGGAAAAGAGCTTAAAAATGAAGGAAAAGGTGGAGGAGAAAAAGAGGAGTTCGAAGCCAATTTGAAGGATGAAGCCAACCCAAAAGAAGAACCACCTCAAAGCAAGCTATTTCCCGACAATCCTAAGCCATATGTGCCTCCTATTCCTTTTCCAGAGCGACTCACGCAGCATAAAATAGATAAGCAATTCTCTAAATTTCTTGATGTGTTTAAAAAATTGCACATTAACATTCCTTTTGCAGATGCATTGGCTCAAATGCCGAGCTATGCAAAGTTCTTAAAGGAAATCTTGGCAAACAAGAGGAAGTTGGAGGATTATGAATCTCACTGAAGAATGCTCTGCTATTCTGCAAAATAAGCTACCACCAAAGCTTAAAGATCCAGGGAGTTTTTCGATTCCTTGCACAATTGGTGATTCTTATTTTGACAAAGCTTTATGTGATCTTGGTGCTAGTGTTAATCTAATGCCTTATTCTATTTTTAAGAAACTTGGATTGGGAGAAGTCAAAGGCACCACTGTTTCTCTTCAGTTAGCAGATCGATCTATAAAATATCCAAGAGGTGTGGTGGAGGATGTGTTGATCAAAGTTGACAAATTTATTTTTCCTACAGATTTCATTGTGTTAGAAATGGAGGAAGATTTTGAAGTACCACTTATTTTAGGCCGACCATTCCTAGCCACTGGACGAGCTTTAATTGATGTTCAACAAGGAAAATTAATTCTTAGAGTTCAAAATGAGCAAGTCACTTTCAATGTTTTCAAAGGAATGAATTCTAATCGAAGTGATTGCTTGCAAATTGAAGTGGTGGATGAAATTGTCAATAATGTTGCGTTCAATGCCATAACTGATGACCCAATTGAGAAGTGTATGGTTCAGTCATTGAGGAAAGAGCAATACAAGCCGGTCATCCAACCACAAAGGAGGCTTAATCCACATTTAGAAGTGATTGAGAATGCAATGGTGGCTTCTGAAACATCACTAAAGAACATGCAAATGTGGTCCAAGCAATTGGTAAAAATTTAATTATTTGAGCAATAGAGGATGTCGAGCATAACGACGTTAACCAATTGCGCTACTTGGGAGGCAACCTAAGTTATTTTACCTTTATTGCTTCTATTTTGTTGTTATTATTATTATTATTAATTTCTTATTTTTGTCTTACTTTAAAAAAAGAAAAAAAAAATTTTTTACTATGTGAAATTCTGCTTCCCATTTTTGCTCTACCAGTCTGAAGAAGAATCCGGTTCAAGGCCTTCCCATTGGAATTTTACGATGAAATTTTACAGGAAGGTAGCAGATTCCACCAGGTTCATATCTACCAAATTTCAGAAGTTTTGGAGCTGTTTTGGTACCTGAACGAAATTCATCTTCAACAGTTGTTCAAAACAGGGCAGTTTCCTAATCTTTTGTTTTTTTTTATGTTCTCTTTAGTTGCTACATTTCTTCTTGCTCCTTGCTGCATTGAGGACAATGCTCAATTTTAAGTTGGGGGTGGGATACATGAAATTTTGTGCTGGATTTCTGTCAAAATTTTTGGAAGATTTCAATTTTATAGAGTTCAAAAGAAAAGTCCTTCCAAGTTTTCCATTTTGTTGATATCTTCTTTGAAATTTCTAACTCTTTTGATACTCATTTAGAATAATTTTGAGTTATATGCATTAGTTATTTGGGTTGGAATGTATGAATGAGGCAAGTATGATTAGTCTTTGTTTTGAAAATTTTAAAGCATCTTGTTGATTTTAATGATTGAATTGAATGAGAATGTGCAAGATTTGATATACATTGAACCCTTTGTGAGTATTTGAGCCTAAGAGCAATTTCTTTTTCTTTGCTCACATATTTCTTTGCTTGAGTGTTGTCAAATATGGTATGTTCATTCTAGAACTTGCTTTGTTATGCATGTTGAGATCACATTGTGGATTCATGCTTTGAAATGATAAGGGCACTTAGGATTAACCATTTTTAACTTTCTAAAAAGCTTAACCATTACATATACCCCTAGTCAACCAATTTTGAGCCTTAACCTTTCTTTGTTATAACACCACATTCTTTAGCCTTAAACCGTTGTTTTTGTTTACCACCGTTGAACCCTTTATCAAGAGTATGTAGGAATGAATTGTATGATAAAATTTCTATTGATTCCAAAGAAAAGAACCACTGAAAAAAATAGAAGAGAAAATAGAAAAAAAATGATGATGAAAGGTGTGAAAAAAAGGGAAAAGAAAAGAAGAAGGAAGAAAAAAGAAAAGAAAAAAAAAAGAAGAAGTGAACAATATTCCCTATGAAGATTGGACAAAGTTAATGTTTTCATTGTGTACAAGATGGTCCAATTATATGATGAAGTTGTGAAAAGGGATGCAAGTTATTTGGAGTAAAGAAGTGGTTCTAATATGCTACTTGTTGCTTTTTAGTCATGCAAGGAAGTTTCTACATAACTTGATTTCTGAAAACCTAAATTTTCCTTTCTTTTTACCTACCTTTACCTAAACCCCGTTACAACATTTCTAAAGACCCTTTGATTATTGCATGGATTCATATTTATTAGTGGTGGAGATGTGTGATATAAGCAAGCCTATGGTAATGACATGCTATGTTTGATTTGAGTGCTAAATGAAACCCCTAAACACTTTGAGTGATTAGAGTGCAACCTATGAGAGGTTATCCAATTTTGTGCATTTAATTTCGACGAAATTGTTGGAATTAATGAGATGTGTATTTTGTTAAGAAAAAAAGGCTATGAATACTTGTTCTTTGGATTATTATTCCAATCTGGATCTCTAATGTGTAATGACTTTGAATTATTTATGGATGGGTTAGAAAGGGTATGGAAAGAAAAGAAATATGTTATTCTAGTGCAAGCTTGAGGACAAGCTTTGACCTTGGCTGTCCTATCGATCATAAAGAACATTAGAAACACTTACCTCATCATTTACAACACTAATCATAGTGATCATAGTGACATAGTGAGAGCTGGTCTTCATTGCCTCATCCTTCATTGTTTCCTACCACCTTATGACATAGTGGAGTACTTTCGGAACTTGAAAAAATAAGCCTACTACCTTGGTGATTATTGTTGTTGTTGCGCCACTCATTGCTTGGGATTGAGCTCCTCAAATTTTTTGGCACTTTTTTAAGTTGTTTCTCAACCTTTTCAGCCATTTGTAGTAGCTGCTCAAAGTTGTTATAGTGATGCAACTCAACTAGATGGGTAATATTCTTATAAGCCCATTTATGAACCTTGCCATTGTAGATTCTTCATCTTCTTCTATATTAGCACGTAGCATGGCTAGATCCATCTCCTTTTAGTAATCATCTACACTCTTGTTCCCTTGAGTTAAGCTTTGAAGCTTTTGCAACAACTCTCTTTTGTGATGAGGGGGAACATATTTCTTCCTCATAATCTTTTTGAGTGATATCCAAGATGAAATCGGCTATTTAAATTTCTCCTCTCTTTGGCGACGAGTTATTCGTCACCAAGTAGATGCATGTCCAGAAAACTCTACCACAACCAACTTAACTTTCTTTCTTTTAGAAAATTCATGGATGCCAAAAATTTTATCAACTTTTTCCTCCCATTCCATGTAGGCTTCCGGATCATTCTTTTCTTCAAATTCTGGAATTTGCAACTTCATGCTAGCAAGATTATCATCCTTCTTGGATTTTCTTTTACTCTTTGTAGAATAATGATCATCATTCGAACTTGAAATCTTGGATTTTTCCTTCTCGGATGAGCTACTTGTTTCATCCTTTTTGGATTTCTTCTTTTTCTCCCCAGGGTTTGTTTGAGTAACTTCTTGAGGCTCCTCAGCCTTGGCTTCTTCTGAATTGGATGCAACTTGAGCCATTATAGTTTCCATTTGATCAATTCTCCAATGGATTAACTCTAGAGCTAAAGATAAACCCTTAACGTACTCTTTCATGTCTTTTTCTTGTTCTTTTTGATTTTTGGCCATCTCTACACAAGTAAGGTTAGTAAGAAAACTTTCCTACCTCACTTCCCTCTAACCAATTGCCCAATGTATGAATCTCTCACCAATATAAGGCTGAACTCTCTTTTTATAGTGATGGGGTCGTTGAGTAAGTTCACTCACACTCAATTCACTTTTCTAAAAATTCTAACCCAACAAACTTCAAGAGTCACAAAGAACAGACAATCAAATTCAAATTAAGCAAGAACAAAAATTTAGAGGTCAAGAAAGACAAGAAAATGAGAACAAAATTTTTAGACAAGAAAACAATTAAGGCTGAATTTTGCAAGGATGGGAAAAATAGGTTGTCAATGACCGAAAAGAATTATGCAAAGTGGTTCTTTATGTGCTTGTGATGAAGTAAAACTTGGTGAATATGAATTTACTTTGTTCAGTAGATCAAACCGAACACAGAGATTGTAGCAAATTATGGTTCTTAATCAATTCCAATTTCAAGCAAGATTCGGTTTCTTGCCGGATTCTTTCACAATAAACTTCAGAATTTTCAACAATCGGCTTCATGCTTTGTAGCACAATTTGATAACCAAAATTCAATAATACAAACCCTTCTTACTCAATCAATATTCACAAGGATAGAAATAACATAGAACTGGTAGAAACTTGGAGCATGCGATAATAGGCTAGGTTCGGTTTTCTGTGAAATTTCTTTCTTAACAAGTCTCAAAATTTTCCCAGTCGGTTTCTCAATTTATAACACCATTTTGGTGACAAGATTAGCAGCGGTTTCTCAATTTTCCACACGCTCTTGGCAACAAACAATCAATAAACCAAAGTCTCTCTTATCAATCAATATTCACACAGAAAGCAAGCTAGAGCACAGAACTAGGTTTTTAAAACACAAGAAATAAGTGACGAAAAAAGAAAAAAAAACTAGGTAGAATTCAAGTGGATGGAGATTTTTTTTTGGTTTTAAGCGCGAAAATAAGAAGAGAACAAAGAAAATTCATGGGGTAGAACAATAATTATAGCACACAAGAGCAGTAAGTTGGAAACAAAACAAATAACACAAAAAGATATGAACAACTAAATGAGCAACCCAAAGGTAGCTCGATACAAAGCGAATCTGAATTCTCTACCATAGTATAAAATTCAAAACAAATACCAGAGTGTAGGTCCTAGTATCGTCCTCTAGGTTGAACTAGTTCTTTTTTAGCAAGACTCCAACTCCAAGTTTGAAGAAGGACCTTGCTTCCACTTGACACTCGAAGGATAAATCCAAAACTCGGTTGCGAACTGGACTGTTTCCTTGGAACCAAGAAGCACGCTCAAATTGTTGAGGGAAAGAGACTCAACAAGATAGCTTAAATTGAACCTAAGAGACTATTCTCAAAGACTCAAAGCAATTTCGGAAATTAGAACTAAAAAAAAAAGCAAAAAGCTCTCAAGTTTGTATTGAATAATGTTGTGATCCTTCATGAGGCCGATGGCCTTTATTTATAATTGCTAACGAGGTTTGGCCAAGGAGAAATCCATTCTGTAGAAGGATTAGAACTCCTTGTCTTTTTAGGAAACTAACTACCTAAAAAACAATTACTAAAAGAGCTATTGTTCTAAGAAAATGAACTACTTCCTAAACTATAATCCAAGTGTGGATTGGATTTGCTTGTGTTGGCTGAATGGAGCTCTTCACTTTTGTACTAGATTTGGAAGCTTCTCATCTAATGATCATGGCTATGGATTTAAAAGCTTCTCTAATCACCTTGGCTGTCCTATCGATCATAAAGAAGCATTAGAAACACTTAACTCATCATTTACAACACTAATCATAGTGATCATAGTGACGTAGTGACATAGTGAGAGCCAGTCTTCATTGCCTCATCCTTCATTATTTCCTTAGCTTGAAATTTGGTTATAAGAGTTGCTAAGGCAGCTTGCATTCTCTTAGTTCTTGAACTAGTCATAGGACCTCCAATGCCTTGCAAGAGATCAAATTGTGGACGCCTTGTAGATGAAGTATTGACAGCTTCATGTTTGGCAGCTTCAAGTTATGGAGTTTAGGATTCCATCAGGAACCCTTACCTAAGGAGCCTGAAGCTAATGCTGCAAGAGTTGAAAGATATGCTTATAGGAAGCATCAAAATGACGCTTTAGGCATCGCATGACTTATGCTTGCTACCATGAACTCTGAGCTTCAGAAGCAACATGAGCAAATGGAGGCATATGATATGATCGAATGGGGAACTAAGGAAGGGAACTGCTTCCATTACGGTAAGACCGGACATTGAAAGAGAAACTACAAAGTTTACTTGGAGGGTTTAACAAAGAAGAGAAAGGAAAATGAGACTTCCACTTCAATTATTTAGATACTAGATGGGGTTCACACATTTTTGTTAATGTGCAGGAACTAAAAGAAGTAGGATTTTAGCTAAAGGTGAAGTCGTCCTACGAGTAGGAAATGGAGCAAAGGTTGCTGGATTAGCTGTAAGGACTTATGTCTTGAGCTTCCTTTCAAGGCTTCTTTTAGAACTAGATAATTGTTACTATATGCCTTCCATTACTAAGAATATTATTTCAATTTCTTTTTTAGACAAGATTGGATATTCATTTATAATAAAGGACAGTGTTGCTCCTTTTATTTAAATGAAATTTTTTATTGTAGTGCACAACTAGTTGATGGTCTTTATGTTCTAAATCTTGACATGCCTATCTATAATGTAAATACCAAGAAGATTAAATTAGATAATTTTAATTCAACTTATCTCTTGCACTGTTGTCTCGGCCACATTAACAAGAATTGTATTTCCAAACTCCATAAAGATGGACTGTTGGACTCATTCAATTTTGAATTTTATGAGACATGTGAATCATGTTTATTGGGTAAGATGACTAAAGCCTCTTTAACAAAACATAAGGAAAGGGCAAGTGATTTATTGGAACTAATACATAATGATGTATGTGGACCATTAAATACAGAAGCTAATGGTTGTTTTCAATACTTTATCATATTTACTGATGACTACAGTAGACACGGCTATGTGTATCTTTTGAGACACAAGTCAGAATCATTTGAAAAGTTCAAAAAGTTCAAGTATGAAGTACAAAACCAACTTGGCAAAAGTATTAAAGCACTTCAATCTGATTGAGGGTGAATACTTAAGTCAAGAGTTTAATGACTATCTAAAAAAAGTGTGGGATAGTCTCACAACTCATTCTTCGTGGAACACCACAATAGAATAGTGTATCCAAGAGGAGAAATCAAACTTTGTTAGACATGATTAGGTCCATGATGAGCCATGTAGATCTTCCAAATTCCTTCTGGAGACATGTTTTACTTACACCCGCTTTCACACTAAACCGTATTCCATCTAAATCAGTTCAAAAAACACCATATAAGATATGGATTGGGAAATGTCCTACTGTGTCTTTTATGAAGATATGGGGATGTGAGGCTTACATTAAACGTCAAGTCTCTGACAAACTTGGACCCAAATCTGATAAGTGCAATTTTGTGGGGGTATCCTAAAGAAACAAAAGGATACTACTTCTATAATCCCAATGAGAACAAAATATTTGTTGCTCAGACAAGTGTTTTTCTAGAAAAGTTCATTTCTAGAAATCCAGTGAGAGACAAATAGAACTTCAAGAAGTTCGAAAACCACAAAATAGCACTGAACTTGAAGAGATGGAAACTGATCAAACACCACAAACTGTTGTGAAATAAGTACTTGCTTAAGAGACACAAGACCCACTTAGGTCCACTAAGATTCATTGTGAGCCATAGAGATATGGATTCTGGTAATTCAGGACGATGACATCTTGCTCATAGTTCAAGATGAGCCTACGACGTATAAAGAACTATACCGGGGGCCAAACTCTGGTAAATAGCTTAAAGCCATGAGATCTGAAATGGAATCCATGTATACAAATCAAGTACGAACTCTGGTTAACCGACTTAAAGGGTAAAACCCGTATGGTGCAAATGGGTTTTCAAGAAGAAGACCGACATGAATGGTAAAGTACATACCTTTAAGGGACGATTGGTTGCTAAATGTTTCAAACAAGTTCATGGTATAGACTATCATGAAACCTTTTTGCCAGTTGCCATGCTTAAATCCATCAAGATCTTGCTTGCAATAGCTGCATTCCATGATTATGAAATCTGGCAAATGAATGTCAAAACTTCTTTCCTTAATGGAAATCTTCTTCAGAATGTGTACATGACACAGCTTGAAGTTTTTGTCAATCCAAAAAATGCTAGAAAGGTTTGTAAGCTACAACAATCCATTTATGGGTTGAAGCTAGCTCTTGAAGTTGGAATCTATGATTCGATGATCCAATCAAACAGTTTGGTTTCGTCAAGAGTGAAGATGAACCTCGTGTCTACAAGAAGGTTAGTGAGATCACTGTTGTCTTCCTAGTATTATATGTAGATGACCTATTACTTATTGGGAATGACATTCCTTCTTTACAATCTGTAAAGACTTGGTTAGGAAGTTGTTTTTCTATGAAAGACTTAGGTGAAGCAACCTATGTATTAGGTGTAAAGATCTATAGAGATAGATCAAAGAAATTGATCGGCCTAAGTGAAAGTACATACATAGATAAAGTGCTAAAACGGTTTAACATGCAAAAACCTAAGAAAGGGTTCTTGCTTATGAGGTATTGAATTAGTCTCTCAAAAGAACATTGTCCTTTGACACAAGAAGAGAGACAACACATAAGTAAGATTCCATATGCATCAGTTATTGGATTTATCATGTATGCCATGTTATGTATTGCATCAGTGTCTTGTACGCTTTGAACATGACGAGCAGATATCAAGTTGATGAAAATCTCAGACCCAAGGTTGGAACAATCAACCAACTAGCCAAGACAACTCAACCAAATTCAAGAGAGACAAATCTAAGAGCACAAGTTGGATGTTTAGTTGAGAATTCACCTAAAAAGAGACGTCCACACATTGATCCATTGAAAAGCATTGGAGGGCCTATGACTAGGTCACAAATTAAGAGACTGCAAGCTGCTTTAGCAACACTTATAACCAAGTTAATTGAAGCTCAAGAAACTAAGGCAGCAAGGAAAGCAAGGAAGACTTCCGAACTTAGCTCATCATTTGTCATTCTAGTCATCCATGAAGAATCAAGAATGAAGGATCGAGTGTGGCTGATTTTCACTTGTGTAATCATGATCCTTAGGCCACTTCTCAGCACAATCCAAGTTCGAATTTTGGAAGGTTCTAATTTGGAAGTCTACAACTCAATTCAGCTGCCAACCCTCAAGCAAATCCAAACCACACTTGGATTCAACTTTAAGCAATATTAAGTTTAGGCAACATTATGTTGTTTCTCCTTCATGATCGATGGAATAGCTATGATAATTAGAGAAGCTTTCAAATCCATATCCATGATGAATTAAAGAAGCTTCCAAATCTGAATGAGGAAGCTCCTAAGCAGCCGAACTCAATCAAATCAACACTTGGATTAGTTTTAGGCAACTTTGTTTTATTTCCTTTTCTTAGATTAGGAGTCTTTTAGTTTATTTCCTTTTTCTTAGATTAGGAGTCTTTTAGTTTATTTCCTTTTTCTTAGATTAAAAGTCTTTTAGTAATTATTTCTTTTAGTAATTATCTTCCTAAAAGGAGAGGAATTCTAATCCTTTTAGAGGAAAGATTTCCTCTTAGTTGCACAATGTAATATATAAATAGAGGCCATTCAGCCCCAAGAAAATTCAGACTTGATTCAATACAAACTTGAGAGCTTTTTAGCTTTTCTTTGAGTTCTAGTTTAGAACTTGCTTTGAGTCTTTGAGGATAGCCTCTTAGGTTCATGTTTAAGCTATTTTGTTGAGTTTCTTTCCCTCAACAATTTGAGTGTGCTGGTGGGTTCCAAGGATAGTCCAATTTGCAACTTTGAGTTTTTGATAATTCCTTCGGATGTCAAGTGTACAAAAACAAGATCGTTCTTCAATCTTGGAGTTGGTGTCTTGCTAAAGGAATAGTTAGTTCAACCTAGAGGATGATACTAGGATCAACACTTTGGTATATATTCAAATTTTATTATTTGGATTAGAGTTCGTATCAATTTGGTATCAGAGCAGATTTTGGATTGCTCCGTGAAGTTCTTCATATCCTTGTTTCTGTTTCGTGTTCTATTTTTTTCTTTAATCTTCCTCGTTATTGTTTGTATATCTGAGTCTTGTTTTTATCCATAATCTCTTCATGATTATATTCTTAATTCAAACCAAAAACAAAAAAAAAGAAGTTCCAAATGATTGTGAAAATTTCAGTCCTGTTTCTGTCAGTTTTCCCTTGTTTCTATCTGTAAATTTTTCTTCGCCTCTTTCTTGTTTTAAACCATGGTTCTTTGCTCTATATTGTCTTGTGAATATTGATTGATAAAGAAAGCCTTGGTTTATTGATTGTACTATCGAACTTGTGTTGATCAACTACGGAAAAATTTGAAACTTGTGGAGAAAGAAAAGTTGAGAAAAAGAAAACCGATTCTGCCTTGTTCTTGAACCCCGGTTTCTGCTCAGTTTAGGTGCTGTATCTTCTTGTGATTATTACCTAAGTAAAAAGGCTTTGTCTTGGCAAATTTTGCAATCAAATTGTGCTGTAAAATTGTGAAGCCAATTGCTGGATTTCTTTTTGAATAAAAAACTTGATAAGCTAGCAAAGAAAACAAAGCCTCATCCTGTCTAAATTTGCCCAACTTCGTTTTGTTTTGTGATCAGGTTGTTGGCATAAATAATTTCTGATTAAAGGACTTCAAATTGTTGAACCTTGTTGCCAAAAGTTTGTTTCCAAATTGTAAAACCCCTGCTAGAAATTTAGAAACTTTCTATGAGAGAAAAACCAGCCAGAAAAACCAAAAACCTGAGTTCCAAATTCTACCTACTTTGTGTTCTATCCTTCGGGTTGCATATTGGTTAATTAAAAAGGCCTTTAATTGTTGAATTTTGTTGCCAAGATTGTGCTCAAATTCGTGGTATTGGTTGCTGGAGTTTTTTTGGAAACTTGCTGTGTAAGAAATTCTTCCAGAAAACTAAAACCTCGACAATTTGCTTCTGCTTATTTCTGTTTCTCATTTTGAATATTGGCCGATAAAAACAATTTCGGCTTACTGAATTTTTCTGTTAAAGTGGTGCTACAAGTTGTAATATTGGTAGCTAGAACATTGTGTGAGTTGTTTGGGAAAGTGATCCTCAAAGAAAGCCGAAACTTGATTGGAATTGGTTTGGTCCAGAATTGAAAGATTGAAGCATAGCCTAAGATCGGTTGATATATTGAGCAAGTTAAATCATATTCACCAAGTTTACTTCATCACAACCACATAAAGAACCATCTTTTGCTTAATTATTTTCGGCCAAAAAATCTATTTTTTGTCACTTGACAATTGATGAGAATCAAATATTCATAAACTTAGATATGTGTTTTTCATGCTTTAGCATAGATTTCATTGAGATATGCCATGTTTATTAGAGAAATCACATTATATTTGTGATTCTCATCTTTTATTGGTTTTGTAGGAAAAAAGGGGTTAAAAATCACTTGTCTTCCGAAATTCATAACTTTTGATGCAAATGTCCAAATGAGATGCTTGAAGATGCTATGGAAAGAAGAGAAATAGAGAAAAAACTTTAATGAACAAAGTTTTCTCAAATTCTGGAAGAAAATGGACCAAAACTTGACAAAAGCAGAAGAAGGCATGAACCAAAGAAGAGGCAAACAGAGAGAAACATATCAGCCATCTTCCAGAGCTCATAACTCTTGATGCAGACATCCAAATGAGATGATTCAAAATGATATGGAAAGATGAGAAAGAGAGGCAAAACTTTTATGCAGAAAGTTTTTTCAAATTCGGGACGTAAAGGGACCAAAATTGGACAAAATCGGAACAACGCGCGAAAGAAGAAATTCTGGACAGAAAGTTGAGACCACCGCGGCGGTTGGGGAGACCGCCGCGGCGGTAAACCTCCGCCTGCAATTTTCCATTTTTCATTTTGAGTCCCACAAGTTTTTGAAGCCTCACAAATGTTCCCCAATATCCCTACTTGTATAAATACCCCATTTTCTGCAAAAAACAAAAAAGTAGAGTAGGTTAGGGTTAGTTTTTGATTATTTGCACATTTTCCCCAACTCACACCCGTGAGTGTCATTTGGCCCTTGTGGCTCATGCAAACTTCAATCTTTGGTGTTGTTTTGGCTTGTAAGGTGTTTGGATTTGGTTGGAATCATCACTCTTTTGATTAAGGGAAGTATTTTCTTTCAATTCCTTGTGCTTTTAATGGCTATATCTCCTTGTGATTGTTGTTTGTTTGAAGCCATGAGAGGCTAAATTATCTTGGGTGATTCTTGGTGTTTGATGTATGGGTTAGGTTTATTTTGATTTCTTGTTGGTTGTAGAGTGATGGGCTTGCATTAATTGAAGTCTTCCTACTTGTATTTAATGAATTGATATGCATTGAATGGTGGCCACATTTAGTGTGTGTTCTTGGTGTTTGTGTGTGTTTTAGAATATACATGAACTTAGACCAAAAGTAGGAAGAACTACTTAGCATTCTCTAAATTTAGGTGTTTGAGACAAGAAACAACTACCATATGAATTTAATTGTGCACTAAAATTGTGTGGAAGCCATAGGTTTTAGTGTGCACAAGATAGAAGTGAGACCGAAAGGAGATCTTCTATTCTTTAATTCCATTGAGACTGAAAGGAGATGTGGAGTGAAAATAGGTGGTTTCTTAGATTAAACACTTGAACTAGGAAGTGTGAAGTGGTTGGCTAAAACATCTAGGGCTAGAATTGTGCATTAGAGTTGTGTGGAAGCCATAGGCGCTAATGTGCTCTAGGTGAGGATGAGACCGAAAGGAGATTCCTCATTCTATAATTCCGATGAGACCGAAAGGAGATTTGGAGTGAACGGATGTAGTCACTTAGTTAAGATGCCCTACACTCGGTTGCCTTTAGGAATCAAAATAGCCGACCTTTGCATTTAACCCAAGGATCACCCTTCTTCATCATTTGTGTGTTTTTCTCTTTGTTTCAATGGTGTTGTTTTAGTTAGTTAAATATCACTTTCTAAATCATTGCTTTAAGACACATAGATAGCAAATAATTAGTTGCACTTAAATTCTTGTTTTGTCCCCTTCCCTGTGGAAAATGATCCCTATACTTTACTACAATTGATTAAGTGAGGTTTAGGTGTATATTTGTGTGAGTTTGAGCTATATTTTGACGCACTTTTGCACACACCGATTCCGCTCACCAAATTTTGGCGCCGTTGCCGGGGAAGGGCAACGGAACTAGTTTTTAGGTGTTCTAATTGTTTGTTAGTTTTGTGTTTTTGTATATATTTAGAAAATACCTGTTTGTGTTTGTATATATTTTCATTTTTAACTTTCAATGGCCGAACAGGGAAAACAAAGAGAACGGTTGTTTGGGGAATTCTTAGAGCCTAATTTCAATGCTTGTGCATTAGAGCCATGGTTCAAAAACCGTATAAGTGCTTACGATTGAAGTGAGCTACCAATTTCAACAAGGGGGATTCCTAGAGTTTGATATTGGCTCAAACATTAGTGCTCAATTGGCTGCATTAACCGATAGGATGAATTCATTGGAGGCGAGGATGAACTGGAATCCGGTCTTAATATGTGGACTTTGCCAAGGAGACCACCATACGGATCAATGTAACTGGGCCAGGACTGAACCCGTTAACTTCATGAATAATTTTGGGCAGCAAGAAAATTTCAACCAAAACTGGGGCAATGATGGCAACTACCAAGCAGGAAATCAAGGTTGGAACAACCAAGGAGGTGGTCAAAATTGGAATAATCAAAGCAATCAAAATTGGGATAATTCGGGGCCATCGTTTTCTAACACATCAAGGCAACCTCCAGGTTTTTGGAATCAAATGAATAATCCCATGGACAGAAAACCAAATTTTGAAGAGCTCATAATGAAAAAGCTTGAAGAAATCCAGCTTGAGTTGAGGGGTTCCATGCGGGTTAACAAAGAAGAGGTAGTGTTCGATGACAATGATGCCATGAATTATCCAAGGAGCAATCTAGACTACTTCCGTGAAGATGTGGTGGATGAATGCACTGGTGAAACTTTGAAGGAGGAGTGGTGTTTTGAATCTCAAGCAATGGAGACAATTATTCCCTCCAAAGTTCCCCTTGAGTTTGATGAAGAAGATAAAAGAATAGATGGACAACTTCGTGAGATGGTTGAAAATTGTTTTGTAGGTGAAGGGGTTAAAACCATTTATGAGTTCATAACCTTTGATGAGAATGTTGAGGTGATTAAAAGTGTGAAGTAGTTGGCTAAAACATCTAGGGCTAGAATTGTGCATTAGAGTTGTGTGGAAGCCGTAGTCACTTGAGTTGATGCCTACACTCGGTTGGAACATGCATTTTTGGAAGAGCATGAAATGTTGCCTGTGTTAATATCATCTCCTTTGGAATCTAAACAAGAAGGAAAGCTTTTGGGGTTAAGCATTCTTAAAGAGGCCATTGGGTGTACCTTTGAGGATATTAAGGGTATTAGTCCCTTGTTTGGAATGAAAAAAATGTTGTTGGAAGAGGAGGCCAAACATGTGAGGAAAAGAATAAAGGAAGGAATAGGATGAAATGGATTGAGTCGAGCCGGCGACGTTAAAACCAAGCGCTTCTTGGGAGGCAACCCAAGCGTATCCTTTTGTTTAAGTTTAGTCCGTTTTGTTTCATTTTGTTTTGTGTTGGTTTGTTTTGGTTTTGTTTTGTTTTGTGTTGTTTTGTTTCTTGTTTTTGTTTTGTTTGCTTTGTTTCTTGTGGATGTAGAGGTTGATGCATGTAGTTTGCATGTGTGCTAAGACAAGGGATGAAATGTAAAAAAAAAAAAAAAAATTGCGGCAGAAACTTTTGACCGCCGCGGCGGTCTTCTTGGCGCATTTTTGGCCCCCTAATCATTTTTTTTCATTTCTTACCTTTGTTTTTGCAATTTTCTCTCAACCACTTTCAACCACATTTTGCATTTTACATTCTTCTTCAAGTCTAATCCATCTTAAGTGATCCAAACACCTTTGTAAACACATTTCCACCATCAAATTCATCCAAGAATCCAAGGTATGTATGGTTGAACCTTTCAAATTTCATTACAACGGTGATTTTGAATTGCTTTATATATGATTTCTAGTGATGAATATTGATTAGATATTGTGTAATTGGGTTTGTTTGGGCTGTTTGTTAAATGTTTAGGCTAGGGTGCTTGCTAATTTTGTGAAATTTCAAGTTTTTCACCATGCACATCATGTGTTTGACAAAATGCCTCAATGAGTTATTTTGGATGACTTGTCAATTTTTGTGTATTCATTTGAAATCCTAGAAATTCATTGATGAACTTTAACATAATGTTGCATATAAAATTGAGTTTTAAGTGAAAAAACTTGATGAGTTCTTAAAACCTAGCATAGTCATGTCTCTAACTACTTTGAACCACTTGTGTTGTTAAAATGTTAAGTTAGAGGATTTGACACTTGAGTTTAGTTGGATGCGAAGTTTGTAAATATCTTCCTTTCTGTTTTATGTTATTGCATTTAGGTTTAAAGTTTATTTTTTCTGCATTTTGTTAATTTATTTTCTTTAATTTGTTTTGGTAAATTATGCCTATCACACACTTGCACCCCCTAGTTTTAGTGCTTAACATGCAACATATCTTAAGTTTGGGGGAGGTGTGAATCCGCAATCATGCAACATGCTTTAAGTTATTTCACAATTTTGCAACCGAAAACATGTATTTCTTCTTTCCCACCCGCCTCACCCTTCATGCATGCATTCTTGAAGCATTGAGGGCAATGCTCATCTTAAGTTTGGGGGTGGAAGCTTAAAGCTTTTGACATAACCTAAGTTTGGGGGTGTTTATAGGAAGAAAATACATGAGATTCCATGGGTGAAATTGGCTTAAATTGAGGCTTTCATTGAAATATTCAAGATGTTGCTTGTTTTGTTTTTTTTGGAACTTTTGAATGGTGGGCAAGTAATGGCTGAAAGATGCACCACTTAAGAAACATTTTACCGACCGAATGCAAGCGAGAAGTAAAGAAATGAAAGCATTAGTCAATGAAGAAAAATGTTGGACTGAATAGGCATGGAATTTGTAATGCATGTTTTTTTTGATTCCTTGTATTTGGAGGAAAGTTTTGCATATTAAATGGTGTTGTTATAGTGCACGTCAATGAGGAGTGTTTGTGAGATGTAGTGTATTGATTATGATGCGGTTGCGAGTAAATGTAGTGCCCCTAGTCCACCCTAAAGTCATAGAGTTTCACTTCACAAGCTTGGAAGATGACTTAGGCTTGTTGTTAGCTTGTTTATGAAATTTACAGTTTGTTAAATAATGGCTACTCCGCTATGAGAATGCTCTTAGGGGATGTCCCTTAAGTGAACTCGTATAAGTGGTAGAAGTATAAAAAGCCGAAAAACTCTTGGCCAAAAAAAAAAAACGAAAAAAAAATAAATTTGTAAATGAGTGAGGAAGTACCCTAAGTATAATGTCATGATGGTTGCTTAAATGTGATTAAGATTGCCTAGATGGTAGCATGACAACTTAGGGGAAAGAGGGAATAAAGAGTCTTAAGGATTTCAAGGAAGTGAAATTTTTCTATGCAACTTTAGGGCACACTAGTGGCATGATTTCGTAACCTCTACTCAGTTCTTGCATTGCATTGTTCATGAACATTTACCTCCATCACACACACACACACATCATTTAATGTGTGAAGATTAGTACAGGAAAACAAGAAAGAAAAAGGTCATGCATTGCATTAGTACGTGCTGAAAATTGTCTAACCTAGAGACATTAAGATGTTTCCATTTCTTAGAACTCTCAATATGCATTATTCGGTAGAATGGGGCAACGAGTGGTTGCCTAATTAAGCTAGTACTTGCCACTATCAAAAAAAATAAATAAATAAAAATAAAATAAAAATAAAAAAATAGAAAAAAATTAGATGAGAATCTGAATATGCATGTCTCAATGAATACATTCCACATATTGTTGCTATGCGTAGAAAATTGCTTGGGGACAAGCAATGGTTCAAGTTTGGGGGTATTTGATGAGAATCAAATATTCATAAACTTAGATATGTGTTTTTCACGCTTTTGCATAGATTTCTGGTGAGCGGAATCGGTGTGTGCAAAAGTGTCAAAATATAGCTCAAACTCACACAAATATACACCTAAACCTCACTTAATCAATTGTAGTAAAGTATAGGGATCATTTTCCACAAGGAAGAGGACAAAACAAGAATTTAAGTGCAACTAATTATTTGCTATCTATGTTAGCTAATGCAATGATTTAGAGAGTGACATTTAACTAACTAAAACAACACCATTGAAACAAAGAGAAAAACACACAAATGATGAAGGAGGGTGATCCTTGGGTTCAATGCAAGGGTTCGGCTACTTTGACTCCTAAGGGCAACCGAGTGTAGGGCATCTTAACTAAGTGACTACATCCATTCACTCCGAATCTCCTTTCGGTCTCATCGAAATTATAGAATGAGGAATCTCCTTTCGGTCTCATCCCCACCTAGAGCACATTAGCGCCTATGGCTTCCACACAACTCTAATGCACAATTCTAGCCCTAGATGTTTTAGCCAACTACTTCACACTCCCTAGTTCAAGTGTTTAATCTAAGAAAACCACCTATTTTTCACTCCACATCTCCTTTCGGTCTCAATGGAATTAAAGAATAGAAGATCTCCTTTCGGTCTCACTTCTACCTTTGCACACTAAAACCTATGGCTTCCACACAATTTTAGTGCACAATTAAGCTCATATGGTAGTTGTTTCTTGTCTCAAACACCTAAATCTAGAGAATTCTAGGTAGTTCTTCCTACTTTTGGTCTAAATTCATGTATATTCTAAAACACACACGAACACCAAGAACACACACTAAATGTGGCCACCATTCAATGCATGTCAATTCATTAAATACAAGTAGAAAAACTTCAATTAATGCAAGCCCATCACTCTACAACCCATAAGAAATCAAAATAAACCTAACCCATACATCAAATACCAAGAATCACCCAAGATAATTAGCCTCTCATGGCTTCAAACAAACAACAATCACAAGGAAATTTAACCATTGAAAGCATAAGAAATTCGTAAGAAATACTTCCCTTAATCATAAGATTGGTAAATCCAAAAAATTCCAACACCTTAGCAAGCCAAAACAGCTCCAAAGATTGAAGTTTTCATGAGCCACAAGGGCCAAATGCAACTCACGGTTGTGAGTTGGGGAAAATGTGCAAAAATGTAAAAACTAACCCTAACCTACTCTACTTTGTCCTACTACTTCCTCCTCGTGTTTTTCTGCAGAAAATGGGATATTAATACAACTAGGGGCGTTGGGGAGAAAATGTAAAGTTTCCAAAACATTAGGGACGCAATTTGCAAATTTCAGGATTGCAGGCGTCGTTCTGATTTTGTCCCATTTTGGTCCATTTTCATCCGGAATTTGACAAACCTTTCTTCATGAAAGTTTTTCCTCTCTTTCTCAGATTTCCATATCATCTTTAATCATCTCATTTGAACGTCTGAATCAAGAGTTATGGCCTCCGGAAGATGGCTGATTTTTCTCCCTGTTTTCCTCTTCTTTGGTTCTGCCTTGTTCTGCTTTTGCCCAGTTTTGGTCCATTTGCTTTCGGAATTTGAGAAACCTTTGTTAATGAAAGTTTTTTTATCTCTTTCTCATATTTCCATATCATCTTCAATCATCTCATTTGGACATTTGCATCAAAAGTTATAAACTCCGGAAGATGAGTGATTTTTATCCTTTTTTTCCTACAAAACAAACAAAAGATGAGAATCACAAATATAATGTGATTTCTCTAATAAACATGGCATATCTCAATGAAATCTATGCAAAAGCGTGAAAAACACATATCTAAGTTTATGAATATTTGATTCTCATCAATTTCATTGAGATATGCCATGTTTATTAGAGAAATCACATTATATTTGTGATTCTCATCTTTTATTGGTTTTGTAGGAAAAAAGGGGTTAAAAATCACTTATCTTCCGAAATTCATAACTTTTGATGCAAATGTCAAAATGAGATGATTGAAGATGATATGGAAAGATCAGAAATAGAGAAAAAACTTTCATGAACAAAGGTTTCTCAAATTCTGGAAGAAAATGGACCAAAACTGGACAAAAGCAGAAGAAGGCATGAACCAAAGAAGAGGCAAACAGGGAGAAAAATCAGCCATCTTCCAGAGCTCATAACTCTTGATGCAGACATGAAAATGAGATGATTCAAAATGATATGGAAATATGAGAAAGAGAGGAAAAACTTTCATGAAGAAAGTTTTCTCAAATTCGGGACGGAAAGGGACCAAAATTGGACAAAATCGGAACAACGCGCGAAAGAAGAAATTCTGGACAGAAAGTTGAGACCACCGCGGCGGTTGGGGAGACCGCCGCGGCGGTAAACCTCCGCCTGCAATTTTCCATTTTTCATTTTGAGTCCCACAAGTTTTTGAAGCCTCACAAATGTTCCCCAACATCCCTACTTGTATAAATACCCCATTTTCTGCAAAAAACAAAAAAGTAGAGTAGGTTAGGGTTAGTTTTTGATTATTTGCACATTTTCCCCAACTCACACCCGTGAGTGTCATTTGGCCCTTGTGGCTCATGCAAACTTCAATCTTTGGTGTTGTTTTGGCTTGTAAGGTGTTTGGATTTGGTTGGAATCATCACTCTTTTGATTAAGGGAAGTATTTTCTTTCAATTCCTTGTGCTTTTAATGGCTATATCTCCTTGTGATTGTTGTTTGTTTGAAGCCATGAGAGGCTAAATTATCTTGGGTGATTCTTGGTGTTTGATGTATGGGTTAGGTTTATTTTGATTTCTTGTTGGTTGTAGAGTGATGGGCTTGCATTAATTGAAGTCTTCCTACTTGTATTTAATGAATTGATATGCATTGAATGGTGGCCACATTTAGTGTGTGTTCTTGGTGTTTGTGTGTGTTTTAGAATATACATGAACTTAGACCAAAAGTAGGAAGAACTACTTAGCATTCTCTAAATTTAGGTGTTTGAGACAAGAAACAACTACCATATGAATTTAATTGTGCACTAAAATTGTGTGGAAGCCATAGGTTTTAGTGTACACAAGGTAGAAGTGAGACCGAAAGGAGATCTTCTATTCTTTAATTCCATTGAGACCGAAAGGAGATGTGGAGTGAAAATAGGTGGTTTCTTAGATTAAACACTTGAACTAGGAAGTGTGAAGTGGTTGGCTAAAACATCTAGGGCTAGAATTGTGCATTAGAGTTGTGTGGAAGCCATAGGCGCTAATGTGCTCTAGGTGAAGATGAGACCGAAAGGAGATTCCTCATTCTATAATTCCGATGAGACCGAAAGGAGATTTGGAGTGAACGGATGTAGTCACTTAGTTAAGATGCCCTACACTCGGTTGCCTTTAGGAATCAAAATAGCCGACCTTTTCATTTAACCCAAGGATCACCCTTCTTCATCATTTGTGTGTTTTTCTCTTTGTTTCAATGGTGTTGTTTTAGTTAGTTAAATATCACTTTCTAAATCATTGCTTTAAGACACATAGATAGCAAATAATTAGTTGCACTTAAATTCTTGTTTTGTCTCCTTCCCTGTGGAAAATGATCCCTATACTTTACTACAATTGATTAAGTGAGGTTTAGGTGTATATTTGTGTGAGTTTGAGCTATATTTTGACGCACTTTTGCACACACCGATTCCGCTCACCAACAATTTCAGTCTTAAAATTCTTCCTTGTTCAAATTCCTTGTTTTCATTGTTTGATCTCATAACTTGTCTTCTTTTTTTAGAACTATGTCTTCATTCTCTTGTCTTTCTTGACCTCTAAATTGTTTATTCTTGCTTTAATTTGAATTTGAGTGTCTAATTCTTTGGGATTTTTAAAGCTTGTTTGGATTAGAACTTTTAGAAAGGCAATTAAGTGTGAGTGAACCTACTCCACAACCCCATCACTATAACAAGAGAGATAAGCTTTGTATTGGTGAAAGTATCATACATTGGGTAATTGGTTAGGGGGAAGTGAGGTAGGAAATTTTATTACTAACATTGCTTGTGCAGAGATGACTGAAAATCTGAAAGAACAAGAGAAAGATATGGAAGTAATATCTTAAGGACTTAGCTTCGGCTCTAGAATTAGTCCATAGGAGATTTGATCAAATGGAAGGTACAATGGCTCAAGTTGCATCCGTAAAGAAAGCAGCCAATACAGCAAATAGAAAGAAGTTTAAACCACAAACTTCTTTAAAGGTAAGTAACTCTAAATCTTCGTCCAATTCAAATAGTTTTAACACTAGTTCTTCTATCCAATGTTTTAGGTGCTTAGACAGTGTACATGTGACTTCTCAATGTCCAAATTCTCGAACCATGACTACCTTAGGTGAAGGAATCCATAAAAGTGAGAGTAAGGAGGAGTCAAATGGTCTAGATGAAAGCATAGCCGCAAGTGATGTTAAAGAACATTGGGGGCATGAAGAGGTTCAAACGACTGGAGATTGTTTGGTTACAATAGGAGCTTTGAGTGCTACCGATGATCAAAAGACAAATCTTTTCCACTCCAAATGTTTAATTAAAGATTAAACTTGTATGTTAATTATTAATGAAGGATCTTGTACTAACCTTGCTTCTACTTATCTTGTAGATAAATTAAAACTCAAGTGTTCCTGGCATCCAAAACCTTACAAATTACAATGGATGAATCAAAGTGGATCACTCCATGTCACAAAGCAAACCTTGGTAAGTTTTCAAATTGGAAATTTTATTAACCACGTTCTTTGTGATGTTGTTCCTATGCAGGCAACTCACCTACTATTAGGACGACTTTGGGAGAATGATTGTAATGCAAGTCATCCCAGGAGGACTAACAAGTAGTACATTAACAAAGATGGAAGAGCCTTCATACTACCACTGTTGCCACCTTTGGAAACTAGTAAGTTTCATCAACAACAAAGGGTGAAGCACATGGAGTGGATAAAAGAACAAAAGAAGGTTGAAGAAGGTCCAAATTCTGCTCAAACCATAATTAAACAAATTCCTTCAACTTCTAAAGGTAAGGCTTCGGTTCTCATGAGTGAAACCAAAGATGTACAACCATCCATTGAAAATTTTAAAGGAAGTTTCTATACTTGATTGAATGATGTTGATAGAAATTTAAATGCAAGTAAAGATTTTGTGCTAAATAATTTTCAATAAGTTTTACTATTACTAATGAAGAACTACCAAGTGGCTTTCCTTCACAAGTCAAAGTAGTTTTGCAGGAAGATGAAGATGATTTTCCAGAAGGACTACCACTTTTAAGGGGAATTGAGCATCAAATTGACTTCATTCCTGGCACAGTAATTCCCAACCGAGCCAAACCTGAAGAGACCAAAGAGCTCCAATGGCAAGTTGAGGAATTGCTAGATAAAGGTCACAAACAAAAAAGTCTTAGTCCATGCGTAGTTCCAGTGAACCTTGTTCTAAAGATGGAAGGTATGTGGAGAATGTGTACAGTTAAGTATAGACATTCAATACCTCACTTTGATGACATGTTTGAAGAGTTGCATGGGTCTAAAATTTGTACTAAAATTGACCTTAAGAGCAGATATCATCAAGTATGTATTAACAATGGAGATGACTGGAAAACTATTTTTAAAACTAAGCTTGGTTTGTATGATTGGCTAGTCATGCCTTTTGGATTAACTAATGCACCTAGCACATTTATGCGGTTCATGAATCATGTACTTAGGCAGTTTATAGGAAAATTTGTTTTGTATTTTGATGACATTCTCATTTATAGCAAAAGCTTAGAAGAGCATGTGAAGCATATTAAATTTTTTCTAAGTGCCTTATGTGAAATTAGGATGTTTGGTTTTAAACCACTAACCCCTCTTGACTTAGTGCCATTGCCTAGTAATGAGCAAATAAATCTTAATGGTGCAGCAAAGGCTAAGTTTGTTCAAGACTTGCATAAGAAAGTACACTTTTACATCCTCAAGAAGAATGAACATTATGCTCAAGTTGCCAATAGAGGAAGAAAGCTACTATTGACTAAGCTTTATTCTCGAGGAGATGGTCCTTTCCAAATTATTACACGTATGGGTGAGAATGCATACCAACTTGTCCTTCCAAGTGATTATGGTGGTAGTGCTACATTTCATGTCTCTGATCTTTCTTTGTTTGAGTTGGATGATGAGTTTATGGACTCAAGGGCGAGTCCTTTCAAAGAAAGGGGGTCTGATGAAAATCTAAGAGCCAAGGTTGGAACAATCAACCATCTAGCCAAAACAATTCAACCAAATTCAAGAGAGACAAATCTAAGAGCACAAGTTGGATGTTTAGTTGAGAATTCACATAAAAAGAGACATCCACACATTGATCCGTTGAAAGGCATTGGAAGGCCTATGACTAGGTCACAAATTAAGAGAATGCAAGCTGCTTTAGCAACACTTATAACCAAGTTAATTGAAGCTCAAGAAACTAAGGCAGCAAGGAAAGCAAGGAAGACTTCCAAACTTAGCTCATCATTTGTCATTCTAGTTATCCATAAAGAATCAAGAATAAAAGATCGAGTGTGGCTAATTTTCACTTGTGTAATCATGATCCTTAGGCCACTTCTCATCACAATCCAAGTTCGAATTCTGGAATGTTCTAATTCAGAAGTTTGCAACTCAATTCAGCCGCCAGCCCTCAAGCAAATTCAAACCACACTTGGATTCAGCTCTAAGCAATATTAAGTTTAGGCAACATTGTGTTGTTTCCCCTTCATGATCGATGGAATAGCTATGATGATTAGAGAAGCTTCCAAATCCATATCCATGATGAATTAAAGAAGCTTCCAAATCTGAATGAGGAAGCTCCCAAGCAGCCGAACTCAATCCAATCAACACTTGGATTAGTTTTAGGCAACTTTGTTTTATTTCCTTTTCTTAGATTAGGAGTTTTTTAGTTTATTTCCTTTTTCTTAGATTAGAAGTCTTTTAGTAATTATCTTCCTAAAAGGCAAGGAATTCTAATCCTTTTAGAGGAAAGATTTCCTCTTAGTTGCACAATGTAATCTATAAATAGAAGCCATTCAACCCCAAGAAAATTCAGACTTGATTCAATACAAACTTGAGAGCTTTTTAGCTTTTCTTTGAGTTCTAGTTTAGAACTTTCTTTGAGTCTTTAAGGATAGCCTCTTAGGTTCATGTTTAAGCTATTTTGTTGCGTTTCTTTCCCTTAACGATCTGAGTGTGCTGGTTGGTTCCAAGGATAGTCCAATTCGCAACTTTGAGTTTTGGATAATTCCTTCGGGTGTAAAGTGGACAAAAGTAAGGTCCTTCTTCAATCTTGGAGTTGGTGTCTTGCTAAAAGAAGAGTTAGTTCAACCTAGAGGATGATACTAGGACCAACACTCTGGTATATATTCAAATTTTATTCTTTGGATTAGAATTCGTATCACAAGTAGATCCCGGTGAACGTCACTGGATCACTATCAAAAAATCCCTATGTACTTGAGAAGAACTAAGGATACATTCTTGATATATGGAGGTGAGGAAGAATTCAATGTAACCTATTACACTGATGCAAGCTTCCAAATCGACAAGGATGACTACCGATCGTAATCAAGTTATGTGTTTTGCCTAAATGGTGGTGCAGTAAGTTGGAAAAATTCAAAGTAGGTAACAGTAGCCAATTCTACGACAATGGCTAAGTATATCACTACTTCCGATACAATAAAAGAGACCATTTGGATCAAAAGTTCATAACCAAATTTTGGATTGTACCTAGCATTGCCGATCCAATTGAGCTCCATTGTGACAACAATTGAGCTATTGCACAGGCTAGAAAACCCAAATCTCACCAACAATCCAAACATATATTTCAACGCTTCCATCTCATCCAAGAGATCACTGAGGAAGGGGATGTGAAGATATGCAAAGTACCAACTGATGATAACATCGCTGACCCATTAACAAAGCTTCTGACGTAGCAGAAACATAATCGTCACACTAGATCATTAGGAATTAGATATATGACTAATTGGTCTCAGTGCAAATGGGAGTTTGTTGGATTATACCCTAAAGACCAATCATGTGATGATTGTTAAGGCATATATTATATTGTTACGTTTATGATTTATGGAAATTTGTTATTATTATGTTTAATTCTATATCTGCATATTATGAATAAATATAATAATGTCCCTAGAATTTAATTATTCTTAAATTATCCCTAGTCAAGTATTATCATTAACGGGACAATGATAATGCATTAAGACTAGTATGTATAGTGACTGATGACATGTGTCATGATATGAGATATCAAGTCAACACATTGGTACATGTTAGAGAACCATGTACTGGATCAACCCACCATGAGAAATGCTAGATGGATCATTATATAAAGTGTCATAAGCGTATCTCATAGTGATGATGATGTATGTGATCTTTAGACTTGAAGTCATCAGAGATACCAACGTGAAGATTTGCGTGTTTTGATACTACCAAATGTTACCTGTAATAGGGTGAACTATTAAAGTAGCAATTGGATATGCAATGAATCATGTAGTGGAATGTTGAGTGATCAAGATAGGGTTTACCCCTCCTATATAGTGGGAGTAATATCTTTGGGCCCCTTGATTAAGTGAGACCATAACATACATGGCCGTGCTCAAATGAGTCGATATATGATATTGGACTCATTTGTTTAGATGAGTCTACTCAAGAATCAAGAAATGCAAAGATTGAACTATACGAGCATGAAACATTTCATGGCTCATGTTCAATCAAGATGTGTAAGGCAAAAGAATTGAATTACATGGTAATATTTATCACACTATAAGTAATGTCAAATTACTAACATTCTTATAACTTGGGTAGTTTTGATATGTTGCTAGACACCACTCACTACTTATGGTATAAAATAGCTTTTATGTCATAGCCAACCTTTTGAGAACATATTGGGCCACACACTTAGATTATATCCAAAAAGGAAGTGTAAAATTCTTATAATGAATTTTGATTAATCTTAAGATTCCTAATGTGAATAGGATTATATAAGGTTTTCCGATTTAAGACGGTACTCGGATGTAGTACTAAATGGTTTTGGTTTTAGTATTAATAAATCCGAAACAGTATTGGATTTATTAAATTAATTAAAACCAAAATTAAGAAGCCAAATTCATATGGGATTCTTGTGTTTGGCAGCCAATCCCAAATAGATTAAAATTTAGTAGTTCAAGTAAAACTCTTAGAAAAACTTTTACCCTAATACTACTATGTACATATATATATACTTAATGATGGGATTGGGCTAGCCAACCTTGAGAAGCAAGAAAACCTGTAGCCTCCTTTTCTTGAAGAAAAGAAATTTTTGGCTTATTCTTTTGAAGAGAACCAGTCACCCTACTGAAAGAATTTACAAGAAAAGAAACCAAAACTCTTGAACTGAATTCCTTGAAAAACCGAAGCGAAATTCTGCTGCTAGCACAATCAGATTTTGCTACTCCTTTTTCTAGTTATTTGTGTGACAATAACTAGAGGCTTGGATCAATCGTGTTGATACCATAGAGTCAATTTTGAATTGGTTTTTCTGGTAATTCGACAAACAACAATCTTCACAAAACAACTCTACCGGTTCTACCGATACTAACAAAGTACAAGACCTAAACTCCTGTTTGATTTTACTTTGTATGGATCCTTGAAGGAAACAAAAAATTTTAAATTCCACTATGTGATGTATTTGGTTTCCTATAAAGACATAGAAACAGGGTGGGCTAAAGATTTAAGGAAAAAAAGGAGCAAAGTGGAAGTGAAAAGAGAAACCCAAACAGAACTATCACTGGTAGAAAGAAGAGATAGCTCACCATCGGTGACAAGTTCCTCAGGAGATAGCGACGATGAAAACTTAGTGGCTAGACCTTCAGAGTCACACCTAGAGAAATATACCCCATGTCCGAGACCATAGTTTCGGTTTTAGGAGAAACTGAGGTGTGAAACCTTAGGAAGAAGTATCATATCCTCAAGAAATATAGGGTAAGAGCTTTGGGGGCAGATTGGAGGGCCTACCAACTTCCAGTAGAATATTGTGCTGTATACGAAGAGAAGCTAAAGGTAGGGTTGAGGTTTCCTCTCTATAACCTTACAACTGAGGTCCTGATGTATTATAATACAGTCTTAGCGCAATTAGCTCCCAACTCGGTCAGGACCATAATAGGATTTGAAGTGTAGTGTCAAGAGGGCAAGATCAGAAGTTTAGTGAATTTTTTTCTATACTTCTATTGTATAAAGAAATCGGTGAATTCCATGGGTTATTTCACCTTCTTTTCAAGGTTTGGGAGTGAACTCCAAAAACCAACAAACCACCATGATTGGAAACAAAGATTTTTCTATGTTAAAAGGGAACCTTGTGGGGGTAGAGATGAATTGGTTGTAACAAGATGCCAATGACAGTTATAAGAACTAGAAGAAACACAGGCCCCCAGGTTGAGAGCACATAGAGGTCTGAGAAAAAAGGGTTGGGAAATTTATAGACAGGGAGCTGGTCAAATTTAAACTGAGTCCGGCGGTAGTAGAGGTCGAACCTTGGGCCTCAAGATCTAACCAGCACAAGAAAAAAACAAAGGGTAGGATTTCTATACTAAAAGATATTTATTTGCTCCCTAATGTAACGATGGACTAATAAATTGTGTATTTTGTAATGGTGAAATTTTCTTTCACCACAACAGGAAAGGAATCAATATCCCACAAAGAGAAAGGATCCAAGGTTAAGGCCTTGTCCTCAGGGAAAACAATAGTTCTCCCGCCAACCTAAAAGAAAGCGGAGAAGAGAGGCATCGATATGACCACTTCCTAAAGGGAAAGAGGATAAAGGTGGCTTCCAGCAAGGAGAAGGTGAGCCATAAGGCAGCCAAGGTGAATGCCTCGTAAACAAGCTTCCATTTTTGTCTACCTAGAAAATATTCACCAGATATTGCGATCTAGGGCAATGAAGAAATGTAAAAGATGATAGGTGATATGTCTATCTCATATTTGAATAACAAGCCCGTTTTGTCTATTCCTCATGTCAGAACATAGAGAGAAATATTTGTGTACTTATTAATGGATGTTTTTCAAATTGGCTAACTCAGAATTTTGTTGTAATGACTGCAGACCTTAACCATATTGACTGAGTATATACATAAGGCTAACCAATTGCAGGAAGAGGCCACAAAGTATAAGGCCGAGATGTCTCACTTGCTAGATTCCGAGGCCTTAGCTAGTAATGCTCTAGCGGCAATATTGGAGGCACAAAAAAGAATGGAATCTGAGAACACAGAGTTGCTCCACCAACTCGGATCTAGTTAGATGGATGTGCAAAAGTTAAAAGGAATTAATCAGAGCGAGTTTACTGAAACGCTAGTTAGGAAACACTTCCACGCCAATGACTATGGCGAATTTGTAGGGAACCTTTGCAGGACATCCATGGCATTAGGAAGACACAAGGTAGCCTTAAAGATGCATGAAAAATTCCTAGAGCTGTCGGGCTATGATGAAAATATGAGAGCCAAGGTAGGAACAATCAATCATCTAGCCAAGACAACTCAACCAAATTCAAGAGATACAAATCTAAGAGTACAAGTTAGATGTTTAATTGAAAATTCACCTAAAAAGATATGTCCACACATTGGTTCATTGAAAGGCATTGGAGGGCCTATGACTAGGTCACAAATTAAGAGAATGCAAGCTGCTTTAGCAACAATTATAACCAAGTTAATTGAAGCTCAAGAAACTAAGGCAACAAGGAAAGCAAGGAAGACTTCTGAACTTAGCTCATCATTTGTTATTCTAGTCATCCATGAAGAATCAAGAATGAAGGATCGAGTGTGGCTGATTTTCACCTGACTAATAAAGATCTTTAGCCACTTCTCATCACAATCCAAGTTCGAATTTGGAAGGTTCTAATTCAAAAGTTTGCAACTCAATTTAGCCGCCAGCCCTTAAGCAAATCCAAACCACACTTGGATTCAACTTTAAGCAATATTATGTTTAGGCAACATTGTGTTGTTTCTCCTTCATGATCGATGGCACAGCTGTGATGATTAGAGAAGCTTCCAAATCTATATCCATGATAAATTAAAGAAGCTTCCAAATCTGAATGAGGAAGCTTCCAAGCAGCCGAACTCAATCCAATCAACACTTGGATTAGTTTTAGGCAATTATTTGTTCTATTTCCTTTTTCTTAGATTAGAAGTTTTTAGTAATTATTTCTTTTATTAATTAGTTTCCTAAAAGGAAAGGAATTCTAATCCTTTTATAGGAAATATTTCCTCTTAGCTACTCATTGTAATCTATAAATAAACGACATTCAGCCACAAGAAAATACAAATTTGATTAATTACAAACCAGAGAGCTTTATTACTTTTCTTTGAGTTCTAGTTTATAACTTGCTTTGAGTCTTTGAGGATAGCCTCTTATGTTCATGTTTAAGCTATTTTTTGAGTCTTTTTCCCTCAACAATCTGAGTGAGCCGGTTGGTTCCAAGGATAGTCCAATTCGCAACTTTGAATTTTGGATAATTCCTTCGGGTGTCAAGTAGACAAAAGCATGGTCCTTCTTCAATCTTGGAGTTGGTGTCGTGCTAAAGGAAGAGTTAGTTCAACCTAGACCAACACTCTGGTATTTGTTTTGAATTTTATACTTTGGTAGAGATTCGTATCAATTTGGTATCAAAGCTGCCTTTGGGTTGCTCCTTGAAGTTGTTCATATCTTTTTGTATATATTTGTTTTTTTCCCAACTTACTGCTTTTTTGTGCTGTAAGTATTATGTTGTTCTTGTGAATAATTTTTAAAATTCTTTTTAATTCCATGCTTAAAAACCAAAAGAAGAAGTTCCACCCGATTTTAAAAATTTTGCCCGATTTCTATGCTAGTTTTTATCATTTGTTCTGTGTTTCTGTTTCTCTGCTTTTCACGTTCTTGTTTTGTATAACTGCGTTCTTGTTCTACCCTTAATCATCTTCTAAATTCTTTTCTTATTTTCATGCTTAAAAATGAACTAAAAATCCCTATTCGAATTGATAAAATTCTGTCGCTAGTTTTGTTCCAGTTTCTGCCCGAATTTCCATCCAGTTTTTCTTGCATGACAACCTGGTTCCGTGCTCTTGCCTTTTTGTGTGAATATTGGTTGCTGATAGAGAATTTGGGTTGCTGATTGTTTCTACCGAAATCTGTTGAAAAATTGAGGAAACCATTGCTGAAAAATCCTTGAAGTTTGTTGCAGAAATCTGTTTAAGAAACTTGGAAACTTGATTCTATTTGATTATGGAAGAGTTCTTATTTTTGAATATTTTTGCCAAAAGGTGTGTTATAAATTGGCAAACCAACTGTTGGAAATTTGGAAACTTGGCTTGAAAGAAATCTCTGAAACCGCATCTATCATATGATCACATGTTCCAGATTCTGCCATTCTGAGTTGAATCTGTCCTAGTGAATAATTCTTGACTAAAAGGATTCAATTTTTGTTGAATTGTACTGTCAAGATTGTTCTAAAGTCGTGATATTAGCTGTTGGAGTTTTTGGGAAAATTGTTGAGAAAGATTTAGCTCAAAAATCGACATCCAAATTCTACTTGAAATTGGAATTGAATTCGAAATTGAAAGTTGTTGTTTGAATTTGGTTTGATATATTGAGCAAGTTAATTCATATTCACCAATTTTACTTCATCACAACCACATAAAGAACCATTTTTTGCTTATTCTTTTCGGCCAGAAAATCTATTTTCTGCCACTTGACAATTTCAGTCTTAAAATTCTTCCTTATTCAAATTCCTTGTTTTCATTATTTGATCTCATAACTTGTCTTCTTTTTTTTAGAACTATGTCTTCGTTCTCTTGTCTTTCTCGACCTCTAAATTGTTTATTATTGCTTTAATTTGAATTTGAGTGTCTAATTCTTTGAGATTTTTAAAGCTTGTTTGGATTAGAACTTTTAGAAAGGCAATTGAGTGTGAGTGAACCTACTCAACAACCCCATCACTATAACAAGAGAGATAAGCCTTGTATTGGTGAGAGTATCATACACTGAGCAATTGGTTAGAGGGAAGTGAGGTATGAAATCTTTATTACTAACATTGCTTATGCAGAGATGGCTACAAACCCAAAAAAACAAGGAAAAGACATGAAAGAATACCTTTAGGGCTTAATTTCGGCTCTGGAATTAGTCCATAGACAGTTTGATCAAATGGAAGCCACAATAGCTCAAGTTGCTTCTGAAAAGAAAGCATCCAATCTAGCAAATAGGAAGAATTTTAAACCACAAACTTCTTCAAAGGTAAGTAACTCTAAACCTTCATCCAGTTCAAGTAGTTCTAACACTAGTTCTTCTATCCAATGCTTTAGGTGCTTAGGCCGAGGACATATGACTTCTCAATGTCCAAACTCTCGAAACATGACTATCTTAGATGATAGAACTTGTAAAAGTGAGAGTAAGAAAGAGTCAAATAGTCTAGATAAAGACATGGCCGCAAGTGATGTTAATAAACATTGGGAGCATGAAGATGATCAAACAACCGGAGGATGTTTGGTTACAATGAGAGCTTTGAGTGTTCAACCTGAGGAAGACATCGAGAATCAATGGATAAATCTTTTCCACTCTAAATTTTTAATTAAAGATCAAATTTGTATGTAGATTATTGATTGTGGATCTTGTACTAACCTTGCTTCTACTTATCTTGTAGATAAATTGCAACTCAAATGTTCCTTGCGTCCTAAACCAAACAAATTACAATGGATGAATCAATGTGGATCACTCCGTGTCACAAAGCAAACCTTGGTAAGTTTTAAAATTGGAAATTTTATTGAACAAGTTCTTTGTGATGTTGTTCCTATGCAGGCTACTCACCTATTATTAGGACGACCTTGGGAGAATGATTGCAATGCAATTCATTTCGGGAGGACTAATAAGTATCATCTTAATAAGGATGGAAAAGCCTTCATACAAGCACCATTACCACCTTCGGAAATTAGTAAGTTTCAACAACAACAAAAGGTGAAGCACATGGAGTGGATAAAAGAACAAAAGAAGGTTGAAGAAGGTTCAAATGTTGCTCAAACCGTGGGTAATTCTACTCAAACCTTGAGTAAACAAAATCCTTCAACTTCTAAAAGTAAGGCTTCGGTTCCCATGAGTGAAACCAAAAGTATACAGCAGTCACTTGAATATTTTAAAGGTCGTTTCTATGCTTGCATGAGGGATGTTGATAGAATTTTAAATGCAAATGCAGAATGTGTGCCAAATATGTTTCAAGTGGCATTGTTTACTACTAAATATTCCCAAATAAGTTGTGTTAACATCCAAATAAATTGTGTTAATTATTTTTTAAGGGGTGTTAATTATTGTGGTTATTCCCCATTTGAGAATATTTATGGTTTTAATCCACTAACTCCTATTGACTTAGTACTATTGCCAAGCAATGAGCAAATAAATCTTGATGGTGCAATAAAGGCTAAGTTTGTTCAAGACTTACATGTGAAGGTAAACCTTCAAATCCTCAAGAAGAACAAACATCATGCTCAAATTTCCAATAGAGGAAGAAAGCACTTAAGTGCTCAATGAAGAACTAAGCTTCATCCTAGAGGAGATGGTCCTTTCCAAATTATTACACGCATGGACAAGAATACATACCAACTTGTCCTTCCAAGTGATTATGGTGGTAGTGCCACATTTCATGTCCCTGATCTTTTTTTATTTGAGTTGGATGATGAGTTTATGGACTCCAGGATGAGTCCTTTCAAAGAAAAGGGGACCAATGAAAATATGAGAGCCAAGGTTGGAACAATCAACCATCTAGTCAAGACAACTCAACCAAATTCAAAGAGAGACAAATCTAAGAGCACAAGTTGGATGTTTAGTTGAAAATTCACCTAAAAAGAGATGTCCACACATTGATCCGTTGAAAGGTATTAGAAGGCCTATGACTAGGTCACAAATTAAGAGAATTCAAGCTGCTTTAGCAACAATTATAACCAAGTTAATTGCAGCTCAAGAAACTAAGGCAGCAAGGAAAGCAAGGAAGATTTCTAGACTTAGCTCATCATTTGTCATTCTAATCATCCATAAAGAATCAAGAATGAAGGATCAAGTGTGGCTGATTTTTCACTTGTGTAATCAAGATCCTTAGGCCACTTCTCATCACAATCCAAGTTCAAATTTGGAAGGTTCTAATTCGGAAGTTTGCAACGCAATTTAGCCGCCAGCCCTCAAGCAAATCCAAACCACACTTGGATTCAGCTTTAAGCAATATTAAGTTTAGGCAACATTGTGTTGTTTCTCCTTCATGATCGATGGCACAGCTGTGATGATTAGAGAAGCTTCCAAATCCATATCCATGATGAATTAAAGAAGCTTCCAAATCTGAATGAGGAAGCTCCCAAGCAATTAACTCAATCCAATCAACACTTGGATTAGTTTTAGGCAACTATTTGTTTTATTTCCTTTTTCTTAGATTAGAAGTCTTTTAGTAATTATTTATTTTAGTAATTAGTTTCCTAAAAGGCAAGGAATTCTAATCCTTTTAGAGGAAATATTTCCTCTAAGCTGCTCATTGTAGTCTATAAATAAAGGCCATTCAGCCACAAGAAAATACAAATTTCATTAATTACAAACCAGAGAGCTTTATTGCTTTTCTTTGAGTTCTAGTTTACAACTTTCTTTGAGTCTTTGAGAATAGCCTCTTAGCTTCATGTTTAAGCTATTTTTTTGAGTCTTTTTCCCTCATCAATTTGAGTGTGCTGATTGGTTCCAAGAATAGTCCAATTCACAACTTTGAGTTTTGGATAAGTCCTTTGAGTGTCAAGTGGCCAAAAGCAAGGTCCATTTTCAATCTTGGAGTTGGTGTCTTGCTAAAAGAAGATTTAGTTCAACCTATAGGACAATACTAGGACCAACACTCTGGTATTTGTTTCGAATTTTATACTTTGGTAGAGAATTCGTATTAGACTATGATCCTAAGGCATCTATTAAAGCTGACCAAGCTTATGCTGAGGCTGTGAAGAAACATGATGGCTCTTTCACTTTTTTGTTGCACCTTGCTTCTCAAGACTCTCCAATGACTGTGAGAGTGTTGCAAGAGTGCACAATAAATGAGGACATGGACTTGAGGACTTCGTAAAGTGAGGAGGGAATGGGTGGCCTAGAGCCTCAAGCCGAGGCTTCATCTCATGGACAAAAAGCAAGAAAAAAGGCTAGTTCTTAGGCCTTTTTTTTCTTTATAATAAAAAATTATCCATTAATGAAATTTTGATCTTTTTATACTTTCAAAGCCATTTATTTTCTATGAACTCTATATCTAATATCGTGGAGGAGAAAGTGGGATTCCTTGAGGTCCGAATAAGAGCATTAAACAAAATCATAAGTAAATTGGTAAAAGAAAATAATGAACTCTGAACTCGAGTTGAACACCTCAAAGTACTAATCCAAGTGCTTGAAGAGGATAAGGTGAGGAAGAAAATATGATCGGTGGTCTTATTGAACGTGAGATAGCTCTAGTCGTGGAAACCGAGGTGTGTAAGAAGAAGGTTTCAAATCTCTATCTACAAATTTCTCAACTTACTTTCGAGGTCCCGAATAAACTAGAACAAGAAAATAATGAACTCAGAGCTCATGTTACACACCTTAGAGGAATAATTTGAACCCTTGAAGAGGATAAGGCCAAGTAAGAAAATGTGATTGGCGATCTTATTCAACACTAGAGGGCTCTATCTATGGAAATTGAGATCTGTCTGAAGAAGATTTTTAGATCTCTCTTTACAAATTTCTCAACTCACTTCCAAGGCTTCGAATAAACAGGAATAAGAAAATAGTGAACCCTGAAGTTAGGTTACATAGCTTAGGGGACTAATTCGAGCACTTGAAGGGGATAAAAACAAAATTTGATAGGCTATGTCATTCTATGTGAAAGGGCTCTACTACGCAAAATGAGGAGTATAAGAAGAAGGTTGCAAATCTCTACTTCAAAATTTCTCAACTTAATTCCAAGGTCACGGGATGAGATGTGTTGATTCATCTATTTACTCTAGAGTTAGAAGGAAAAAAAGGTGAAATCCGAAGTTCCCAAGAGTTCATAGATTCTTTAAAAAGAGAAATATATGAGTTGAAGTTTGAATGCAAACCGTGGAAGAAAACAATTGAGGAGATGAAGAGACATCTGGATGGCAAGAGCCTGAAGTAGGCTTCTACACTCAAGGATCCTGTCAAAACAATGTTATTTGAGTTGGAATTGTTGGCCCAACAAGGCCAAAAGGACAAGTATCCGATGTCAGAGAAAAAAAGCCATGTTAGATATGTATATAAAAGATAAAGTTCCATACGTGGAAGGGAATAAAGAATAAATGTAAATTTAGACATCATAAATAAAAAATAAATGACAATTATTGTACTGAACTCAACCCTTTTCAGGGTCTTTGCAATAAATGCATTTATCTATATTTTACATATAAATTTAAAATGTCATGGGTATAATTTCTCAACACCAAATTCATTAAAGACCATGACTGCAAAAGACCTAGAATTTTGTGGTAACAAAACAAATGTGAAATCTTCACGCAAGTCATGATCTTGAACAAATTGATTCCAATTTTGATGAAAATTGTAATTTTTCATTCCTATGAAGTATCTTCTTGTTCCACTTGTGAGTTTGATGGTAGGCGTTTCATCTTCTCTTAAGTACCAATTGGCATGAATTGGGAGGGTTGTTAATTTTTATAATTAAATTAATAGCTGCATATAAATGAAATGAATAAAAATGAAAGAAAAAAATATATATACACACACATTATAAGTAACAGTAAAATTTAATTAATGAAATACACTCACAAGTTTATATTTCATAGCTAGAGTGAAATTTTGATAGAAGCATCTAAAATTTTCTTTGTCATTCGGGAAAAATTGATGTATGGATGAAGAAAGAATTTGATAATTATATACTTCATTTGACGATCCTATGAATTAGACAAAAGCATGAAATATATTTTGTAGATAAATAAAATGATATGTAAAAGCACGTAAATATCATATACCTTCATTAAATTGTTGGTAATTTGCTAGCATTGGTAAAGACAATGTCCATGGCATCAATAGCTAGCCTTGATGGTTTACAAAAAGAATAACATCAAAAATGTTGTTGCCTCGTGCTCTGAACAATAACATTTCACCTCCTTCCATACATTTTGTTTATCGGTAAAGTGTTAAAATTGTATTTTCAAACTCCAAGAATCGCTACCATGATAAATACAAACTTCTTGATCATCTGTAAATTCATTGAGTACATAAAAGAAGGAATTTTCTGCAAAGAAATTCAAATTAATTAGTATTAACACAAATTAATTAATTAAGTATTATGAAAATCACTAACCTATTTTTGTATGCTTGTACACTTCAAAAGATAACACCATGGCTTTCCATTAGAGGAATTATAAGCTTCAAAAAATGTTAATTCTACAATAATAATGCAAAGTATTAATTATAATTTTAAAAAATTCTTAATTTTTTATTAGAAGAATTACCTTTGGGAAGAAAGGCATTGGGATGGGTAGTAATTATATTTTGTAGCCAATTAGGAATAGCAGGAGTATAATCTAGACTTGGAAAGCCGACATAGGCAAACAGATTGGGGTATGCTTCAATAAAAGTTTTGGAAATAGTGTCATGGTCTTGTTGCTTGGATATTTTTTAACAGTGCAAGCGTGTGCGTATTCTCCTAAAAATGTCTTGAGGTAGAACTTGGCCTTGTCATTTTTGGTTTCAGATGTCCAATTTTTTAAGGGATTCTTGCCTCGTTCAGCCATCTACTTGAAAGCTTGAACAAAAATAAATAAAGAAATTAGAAAAACCAAAATGGAAAAAATGAAATTATGATGGAATTTATAAAAAGTAATATTAGTTAAATTGATGTAGTATAAAACAATGACAATTCCTCCACAAAGAAGTTGAACATCTAGATTTTAACAATTGCAAATAGACCAAAAGAAATTGAATGTTTATTCATTTTCGACTATGAGGATAATATTACAATGATTGTAAATAACAACTTTTGTTTAAATCAATGATAAGGCAGAATAGAACATTGGCTATCTTTCAATGCAAAGGCAATCAAAATGTTCAATGCAAAGGCAATCAAAATAGTAAACCAGTGAACGGTAAAAGTTTAGAGTGAAGAATATAACACAATCACAAAAAAGAGTTCAGATTTAATGCATAAACAGTAACTATTCTTAGATGTAAGTGCAATAAAACTAAAGGAATGTAGCTGACATTGAAGGAAAGTTTGCAGTGAGTATATACATGAAAGAAAAATTTAGAACTAGCAAAAAAGAATAAGCTTCATATGCAATGCACAAAAATTGACTTCTTCTGAAGTTAAATGGAGTGGAGACAGTAGAAAAAAATGTAAAACAGAGATGTAAATTGAAAAGAAAGTGCAGGAATCAGTTGACAAGTGAGAGAAGACACTTGAAATAAAAATTTGGAAAAAAAACTAACAAGTGTTGAATAAGTTGATAGATGATTAAAATGAGCTATTAGCTACAAACACTAAGGAATTAACAATTTAGTTACAGCTTTTGCAATTAATGTTTAACTTATAGTTAAATAGGAATTTTTATCTAAGAATAAGAACAATGGATGGAAATAAAAGCACAACTAAAATCAATTTATCATAGGTGATAAGAAATTAAAAGTCAAACACAAGATTCTTTGGTGAACTGGAAAAATACAAAAGATCAAAGATTGTACTGGTATTTGAACTTTTCTATAGCAGTGCACCCTATAATCAAGTTCATTAGCAACTAATTGATGTCATCAAAGATACAATGCATGTGAAAAAATATATGTAAAAATTCCAATGTAATAAGACAATGACATGGCAAGATACAGAAAAAGAGCTTTGTAGTGAAGATTTCTAGGTAATGATAATGGCAACCAATGTTTTGTAGTGAAATTGTGCATGTATGTCGTTTAGATGGTTTTAATCAAGTCAGGTAGTATTTTTTCATTATGAAACACTATTTAGAAATCTGTTGAAATTGTTCAGTCAATTAAAAGTTGTTAAAGCATTACAGTTAACTGTCATATAAGATAGGCCTGCGGTTGTTGCCTGAGCATTTCTTCCAGTTTCTGTGTAGGTTTAAAGAATGCTAGTACTGGCAACAATTAAGATACATCTATGATGTTCTCCCATTCTGCTACTTTACAAAGTTTTCAAACAGTAAATGCGAACAAATAAGGTAACATTGTTGCAAGGATCATTGTACTAAGAGAATCTAATATCGTAATCTAAATATTAAGAGAAACTTAGGTGCACATTTAAATTGAGTCCGGCAGTAGTAGAGGTTGGACCTTAGACCTAAAGATGTACCCAGGAAGAGAAAAGAACAAAGGTATGATTACCATACTAAAAGATATTTATCTGCTCCTGTATAGAATGATGGACTGATAAATTATGTATTTTGCTATGGTGAAATTTGCTTCCACTATGACCTGAAAAGAATCAACACCCCAAAACAAAAAGGATCCAAGATCGGGGCCTCGTCTTCAGGGAAAGCAATAAGTCTTGGGCTAACAAAAAAGAAAGGGGAGAAGAGGAGCACCAATATGGAAATAATATGAAACAAAATTTTATTTTTGATAATTAAGTTATGGTTGGGTTGAATTATTGTGTTAAATTATTAAACTATATAATCCTCACACACACACTTTGGGGCAAGATCCCTAAAACATCATATGCTCCCCAAGCATCAACACGGCAAGTCGGTTCGAGGTTTCACTTGCAAGAAGGTTTCAAGACAATGACCAAGATGATGAAGTATGGTTGCAAAATAAGACAAGGATTTCAGTCACAAGGATGAAAAAGGAGTTAGCAGATTAGAGATCCTGTTTATGGATTGAAGTGTGAAGATGATCTTGTTTATAAGTAAAATAGCAGCTACCCCAAGCATCAACACAGCAAGTCGGTTCGAGGTTTCACTTGCAAGAAGGTTTCAAGACAATGACCAAGATGATGAAGTATGGTTGCAAAATAAGAACAAGGATCTCAGTCACAATGATGAAAAAGGAGTTAGCAGATTGGGGATCTTATTTATGGATTGAAGTGTGAAGATGAGCTTGTTTATAAGTAAAATAGCAGCTATTGTACTTGTTAATTAGGTGTTTATGCTATTGGGTTTGTGTTAAGGCCCATTAGGGTTACTAGGGTTCCAGACTCATTTAGGGTTATGAAGGTTCTAGACTCTCCTTGTAACCTTGTATATAAACCTATCTAGGTCTCTAATAAAAGATACTTGAGACACCTAAATTCTGCATCGTTTAACATGGTATCAGAGCCTAATCCACCAGAAACCCTAATCCCTTATCTCTCCTAGGCTGTCCAGACACCAGCCGCCCCTGTTCTATGTTCAGAAAACTGCTGCAATATGTCCTTTGTCCCAAAAACTGCCGCCCTTGTCCTCTGTCCTCTGTCCAGAAAATAGCCACTCAGAAAATAGCCACTCTCTGTCCAGAAAACTACAAATAGCTGCCCTCTGTCCAGAAAAGAGCGGTCTTCCTCTCTCTTTCTCTATCTCACGACTTGGTGACCACTCTAGGCTATTATACCAGGCTGGAGGCCCTCTTCCTTTGCAATAGAATTCTTAAACAAACATGGTGTTTCCAGATTTTTTCGTCCTTTCTATGATGTATTGAGTAAGAGCAGAGAGAATTACTAATGATACTTGATTAGATTACTTGAAGTAGAGCCTCTCTAGTGGATCATGGCGGCCGATGGGAACAAAGATGAGGTTGGGGAGCAGTCTAACCCCATAACTGAGACGAATCCTCGAGTGAGCGTTCCTGAGGTTTTTTCGCTCTCCATCACTAAGTTGACGGATCAAAAGTTGGATGGTTCCAACTATTATTTGTGGAAGAAGATCGTGACGATTGCTTTGGTCAGTCTAGACAGAGATGACCACTTGACCGTTGATCCACCTACTGAGGCAGCTGCAAAGCGACTTTGGTTACGTGATGATGTACGTTTTTTCATGCAATTGCTGAATTCAATGGATTCAAAGGTAACTTCCTTAGTAACTCACACTAGTACAGTCAAGGAATTGTGGTCATACTTGGCAACTTTATATTCTGGACAGCATGATCTTTCTAGAGTTTATGATCTTTCTCAAGCATTCTTTAGGGCTGATCAGAAGGATAGGAGTCTTATTGATTATTTTGCTGATTTTAAGAAATGTTATGAAGAGTTGCATGTTTTACTTCCTATTTCTATGGATGTGACTGCAATGAGAAAACAACGTGAGGACCTTGCAGTTATGAGTTTCTTGGCTGGTCTTCGGGAGGAGTACGAGGTTGCTCGCTCTCAGGTTTTGACTAGTGACAGTATTACATCGTTGAAAGATGTATTTTCTTGTGTCCTACGTATTGAGAGACGTAACCACACTACGCCGGGGGATAGTGCCGATAGAACAGCACTCGCTGGCTAAAATGTTCAAGGGAGGAATAATGGCTGTAGTAATAAACGTGGTGGCCGTAATGGTGGGAGAGATGGCGGTGGTTGTGATACTCGTTCTTGTTATCATTGTGGTGTGAAGGGCCATATACAGCAAAATTGTTGGAAGTTGCATGGAAAACCTTCACCACAGGGTGGGTATCCTCGTCCACCTGGTGTTGCAGCACAAGCAGATAGAACCACAACCCCAACAGTCAAGAATTGCTGTCCCGGACAAAGGCGGGCGATCCCAAGCCAAGTTGAACAGCCTTATTTGCGGCCTCCTAGCTGGCCATCACAGCTTGTGGATGGGGGTATTCCACCACCGGGTCCTAAAACCCAACTTAGTGATTCGGTGGCCTGTCTTTCTACTGGAAGTTCTCGTTGGACTATTGATTCTGGCGCCACAGATCACATGACAGGAAATATCGGTAATTTTAAATGCTTTCAACCTGTTACAAACCTTCCTCCTGTGAAGGTTGCTGATGGTTCATTCGTGTCCGTGTCTGGCCGAGGGTCGGTGGACCTAACCACTTCCATCAATCTACCTTCTGTTTTATATTTACCTAAGCTTCCATTTAATCTATTATCTGTGAGCAAACTCATGCGTGCTTTTAACTGTTGTGCTATATTTCGTCCCGATGATTGTGAATTTCAGGATCTTTCGACGAGACGGATTATTTCAGCTCTTAAGGGGGAGATTCCCGCTCACCTTTTGTTTCCTAAGCAATCCTTGCATTCCTTGTCCTTGAGGACATTTGGTTGTATTTGCTATGTGAGAGACTCGCGTCCTGGTCTCTCCAAGCTTGATGCCCGTGCACTTCGGTGTGTGTTTGTGGGCTATTGTCGGACTCAGAAGGGTTATCACTGCTATTCTTTGAAGCTTCGTCGTTATCTTGTCTCAGCTGATGTCACCTTTTTTGAGAATGAGTCTAACGTTCCCCAGCCTTCCCCATCGTCATCTATATCACCTCCGGTGGATGACGATTTCCTTGTGTATGAGACTCATGCTACCTTACTGGACTTGCCACCAGTGGTTCGAGATCAGATCACTCAGACTTATTCTCGTCGTCTGCCTCCCCCTGTCTTATCGCCCCCTACCTCGCCTACTCCTATCTCTTCGAAAGATCCCGTTACAGCACCCCAGCTTGATCTCGATCTTCCTATTGCTCAACGAAAGGGTACTCGTTCGTGTGGGAACCATCCGATTGATCATTATGTCTCTTATCTTGGCTTGTCCTCTGCCACGTGTGGATTGGTTTCGACACTAGATTCTATCTCTATTCCTTGAACTGTGTCCGATGCTCTTGCTCATCCTGGCTGGCGTGCTGTAATGCTTGATGAGTTGTCGACTCTAGATGCCAATGGGACGTGGGATCTTGTGCATCTTCCTCGTGGTAAGTCCCCTATTGGATGTAAATGGGTCTTCACAATCAAGGTCAATCCCGATGGGTCCCTTGCCAGCTTGAAGGCTGACCCGGTGGCCAAAGGCTATGCTCAAACATATGGTGTGGATTACTTCGACACATTCTCACCCGTCGCTAAAATGGAGTCTATTCGTCTTCTTATCTCTCTTGCCGTGAACTTTCAGTGGTCACTTCAGCAGCTTGATGTGAAGAACGCTTTTCTCCATGGTCATTTGGTGGAAGAGGTTTATGTTGAGCAACCCCCTGGGTTTGTTGCTCAGGGGGAGTCTCGTCATCTTATTTGTCGCCTCAAGAAATCTCTATATGGTTTGAAGCAGTCTCCTCGGGCTTGGTTTGGTCGTTTCAGTGAGGTGGTTATGAAATTTGGACTTAAGCGATGCTCAAGTGATCATTCCGTATTCTACTCTAGATCCCCAGCAGGTTTGATTCTATTAGCAGTCTATGTTGATGATATTGTGCTAACCGGGAGTGATGCTGATGGTATCTCTCGCTTGAAGCAATGTTTGTATAAGTACTTTCAGACTAAGGATCTTAGGGAGCTTCATTATTTTCTAGGCATAGAAGTGGCAAGGTGTAGAAAAGGCATCTTCCTCTCACAAAGAAAGTATGCCCTTGATCTACTCACAGAGACGGGTATGTTAGGTGCTCGACCTTTGGACACTCCTATGGATCTGAATGTTCGTTTGTCACCGGAGGATGGAGACTTGCTTACAGATCCCTAGAGGTATCGTCACTTAGTTGGAAAACTTAATTATTTGGTAGTAACACGTCCAAACATTGCTTTCTCAGTCAGTATAGTGAGTCAATTTATGTCCTCTCCTCGGACTATACACTGGGATGCTGTGTGTCGGATTCTTCACTATTTGAAGGGTTCTCCAGGACATGGTCTGTGGTACCGTAACCATGGACACACTAGAGTGGAGGGATTCTCTTATGCTGATTGGGCTGGATCTCCCAGTGATAGGAGATCTACGACAGGTTACTGTGTTTTTGTTGGTGGCAATCTTGTATCTTGGAAGAGCAAGAAACAGAATGTTGTGGCTTGTTCGAGTGCAGAATCAGAGTATAGAGTTATGTCGCAAACGACAAGTGAGTTAGTTTGGGTCTATCATATGCTGAGTTTCCCAACTACCAATCCCATGAAGTTGTGGTGTGACAACCAAGCTGCTATTCACATTGCAACGAATCCAGTGTTTCATGAGCGAACCAAACACATTGAAATCGACTGCCACTTTATCCGCGAGAAGATACAGCAAAAGTTGACATCAACCGAGCATATACGAACGGGTAATCAACTTGCTGATGCTTCACCAAGTCCCTAAATGCAGGCCGTTTGAATGTTGTTTGTAACAAGCTGGGCATGCATAATATTTATGCTCCATCTTGAGGGAGAGTGTTAATTAGGTGTTTATGCTATTGGGTTTGTGTTAAAAAAATTAGGGTTACTAGGGTTCCAAACTCATTTAGGGTTATGAAGGTTCTAGACTCTCCTTGTAACCTTGTATATAAACCTATCTAGGTCTCTAATAAGAGATACTTGAGACACCTAAATTCTGCATCGTTTAACAGTACTTAATCTTTTGCAATCAAACTCTAAGTAAAATCAGAGCATAAAATTGTAAACACCGAAAGACAAAAAAAAAAAAAAACAAAAAAAAACAAAGTCATTTCATTGATCTCAACAGCAGCAATAGTACTGATATAACAAAAACACATGCTGCATGGAAGTTGATATCAGAGGTTAACCTATGGTTATAGCTTAAGAAGCATTTGATGAGTTTAGTTCTATTTAGTTGTTGAGTTGAACTAAGTTTTTTTTGGCGCTTCCAAGTCTTTTCTCCAAAGGGTTTTGAAGTTTGTGGAAGAGTGATAGGAACATGTTCAGTTGCAGAATTAGAAGTCGTGGTGTGATCATCATTGGCATCAAATTTTTTGGCAAGTGCTATCTTGATTTGAGAAGCAAAAATCTCTAGGCATAGTAGCAGGGAAAATAGTTTATAATAGGAATACTTTTGATTTATAGCTAAGCAATCACTCATATGAAATGATTCAATGTAAATTATATGTAAAAGTAAACACTTAGTAGTAAATACCTGAGCTAATAAGTTTTGAAAGGGGAAGCTCATCATTGTCTAACCATAACTTAGGACTTGCATTTGTATCCTTTGAAAGAGTACTGCTGGATGAAATATTAATTGGCATTTGTTTTCATCTTCTTCAGAACAATACACTACATATCGCTATTGACATCAACTGATTTCGGGTTTCCAAGTTTAACTTGACAACAAAAGATCTTTCTTTCTAAATTTTTATGTATAGCAAATAATTCTAGTTCCTCACCCTATTACAATCAACAACAATAACAAGAAAGTTTTTTCATTAAACTTCATAAATTATTACAGCATTTCTTTTCTTTTTCTTTTTCTTTCTTGAGATACACACATAGACATATATATACCTTTTCATCAAAATGCATTAGTTGGAGCACAGTAATTCCTAGGAGGTTTTTTGCTAGTTCACCAAGTACAGATGCTTTTATAGATCCACTTTTATCAGTCAAATCGACATCAAATTAGCATCCAAATCAAGCAAGATCGAGCATAATTACATCTATTGGTAGTATCATTGAACTTTTTACCAAAATAATAAGAATATCTAAAAATAGTTAAGATCAAAACCTTGGTTCAGCCATTTGCTTTTCATTACATATGTTGCATAAACACTGGCTTCCATATTCAGCAGCAATTGCCTGATAACATTTTTCGTAGGCTATATACTAGTACTTTTGAACCATGTTATCGAAGTTGATTCTACTCTTAATCCATGCAGACTAAAAGAAAAAAGTAACACATGTAATTATAAAAGGGAATACCTACATTAATACAAAATGATTGAATACTAAATGTTTATAGCCTACTATTATGACCTTTTGGGTAGTTAAGACATTGGTAACCAATGTGAAAGTATGATATGGTTGCAGAACAAGTTTGATAGTATTCTTCATATATGACTTCTTAGAAAGAATCTTGACAATTTTTTTTTGATTTTTCTGCTCCCTAATAGACATCAGAAAAGTTAATGAAGTGATACATTCAGTAATAAATCTAGTGATGTAGTTTCAGTTCACCCACCAATTCCTAAGCTTCATAGCTTCTTCAATGGGATGATTGATGAAAACAACCAAATTAAGTTTTGTGGACAGTTCAACACCTGCAAAATAAATTCATATAAATAATTGGATTTGGTGGTAATCAAAGCAAGAACATCATTTTTAGGAAAAGAGAGTTACCATTGAAATATATTGCTTTAATTCTACAGCAAACAAGAGCGGAAAATTGCTTAAGCTCATAAACAATCTGGTTTTCTTACTCTGTGACAAAGTCCTTCCACAAGCTTAGTAACACAATTTGCATCCAATGATATTTTTATTATATGAATGAGCCTAAGCAAGCACAATACACAGAAAGGGCAAAAATTTAAACTTGTAACAATTTGATATATAATATCGATTACCTATCATCAATGAGAACAAATTTCCGGACATTTGACTTGCCTTGTGTAAGAAACCAAGTAAATCATGCAACGGAATTTTAAATTTTTGGTTTCCTCCAGGATCTATACGAACTGAAATCAAATCAGAGTTCAGGGCTTGTACCTTAGTAGTACCGATAAAGTTGTTTTACGAAAATCGCTGTTTGTCAAATCACTAGCAAAACCAATTCAGCTTTGTCTCTATGGTATCCACATGATCGATCCAAACCTCTAGTTATTTTCACACAAATTACTAGAAAAAGAGCACACAAAATTCTGAACTGCAAGCTTCAAAACTTTGTAACCGATTTCTCAAGATTTTTCTTTTCAAGGATTTCGATTTTCTCAAGAACTTTTCTCAAGTGGACGGCTATTTTTCTCTTCAAAAGAATGGTCGAAATATTTCTTTTCCAGCAAAAAAAAGGCTACGGGTTCTGTGTTTCTCACGCATGGTGTGGCCACCAAATCCCAACATATATATAAATATAGGTTGTAGTATTAGGGTAAAACTTCTTTTAAGAGTTTTACTTGTACTACCAAATTCTAATATGTTTGGGATTTATAAATCTATTGGCTGCCAAACACAAGAATCCCATTCTAATTTAGTTTTCTTAATTTTGGATTTCATTAATTAATAAATCCCAAACTGTTTCATATTTATTAACACTAAAACCAAACACATTTAGTTTTAAATCCGAATACCATCTTAAAATGGAAAACCCTATAGAGTCCTATTCATATTAAGATTCTTGAAATTAATCAAAATTCATTATATGAATATTACACTTCTTTTGAATATGATGTAAGTGTGTGACCCAATAGGTTCTTATAACATTGGCCATGACATAAAATCTATTTTATGCCATAAGCAGTGAGCGATATCTAGCAACACATCAAAGCTACCCAAGTTATGAGAATGTTAGTAAATCGACATTACTTATTGTGTGATAGATATTATATGTAATTCAATCCTTTTGCCCTAGATACCTTGATTGAACACGAACCATAGAACGTGTCACGCTTGCATAATTCAATCTTTGTGTTTCTTGATTCCCGAATAGACTCATCTCCATTATATAGGAGGAGCAAATCCTATCTTGATCACTCAACATCCCACTACGTGACTCATTGCATATCCAATTGCTACTTTTATAGTTCACCTTGTTATGGGTAACATTTGATAATATCAAAACATACAACTCCTCATGTCGAAATCTCTAAGGACCTCAAGTCTAAAGATCACATACATCATCATCGCTATGAGATATGCTTATGACACTTTATATAATAATCCATGTAACATTTCTCATGGTGGATCGATCCAATACATAGTTCCTAACATGTACCCATCTGTTGACTTGATATCTCATATCATGACACATGTTATCATTCACTACACATACTATTCTTAATGCATTATCATAGTCCCATTAATGATAATACTTGACTAGGGATAATTTTAGAATAGTTAAATTTTAGGGACATTATTATATTTATTCATAATATGCAAATACAGAATTAAACATAATAATAATAATAAATTGTCGTAAATTATAAGCACAATGATACAATATGTGCCTAAACAATCATTATATGATTGGTCCTTAGGGCATAATCCAACAAACTCCTACTTGCACTAAGACTAATCAATCACATGTCTAATGCCTAATGATTTAGTGTGACGATCATGTGTCCGCTATGTCAATGGATCGGCAATATGATGATCAGTTGGTACTTTGCATATCTTCACATCCCCTCTCTCAATGATCTCTTAAATGAGATGGAAGTACCGAAATATATGTTTGGATCGTTGGTGAGATCTAGATTCCCTAGTCTGTGCAATGGCTTCATTGTTGCCACAATAGAGCTCAATTGAATCTGCAATGCTAGGTACAACTCCAAGTTCAGTTATGAACTTTTTGATCCAAACGGCATCCTTTGTTGTGTCAGAAATAGCGATATACTCAACCTCTATCATAGAATCGGCTACTGTTGCCTACTTTGAACTTTTCCAACTCGCATCATCACTATTTAGGCAAAACACATAACTTGACTGCGATCGATAGTCATTCTTGTCGGTCTGGAAGCTTGCATCGATGTAACCTATTACGTCGAGCTCTTCATCACCTCCATATATCAAGAATGTATCCTTAGTCCTTCTCAAGTATTTAAGGATATTCTTGATAGCGATCCAGTGATGTTCACCGGGATCTACTTGATATCTACTCGTCATGTTCAAAGCGTACGAGACATTGGGACAAGTCCATAGGATGGCATACATGATAGATCCAATAGCTAATGCATTTGAAATATTACTCATGTGTTGTCTCTCTTCTTGTGTCGAAGGACAATGTTCCTTCAATAGACTAATTCCATGTCCTATAGGCAGGAACCCTTTCTTAGATTCTTGCATGCTAAACCATTTTAGCACTTTATCTATATATGTACTTTAACTTAGGCCAATCATTTTCCTTGATCTATCTCTATAGACCTTGACACCTAATATATAGGTTGCTTCACCTAGATCTTTCATAGAAAAGCAACTTCCTAACCAGGTCTTTACAGATTATAAAGAAGGAATGCCATTCCCAATAAGTAGTATGTCGTCTACATACAATACCAAGAAGACAACAGTGCTCCCACTAACCTTCTTATAGACATGAGGTTCATCTTCATTTTTGATAAAACCAGACTATTTGATTGCATCATCGAATTGTAGATTCCAACTTCAAGAAGCTTGCTTTAACCCATAAATGGATCATTGTAGCTTACAAACCTTTCTAGTTTTTTTTGGATCAACAAAACCTTCAGACTATGGCATGTACAATCCTCAAGAAGATTTCCATTCAGGAAAGCAGTTTTGACATCCATTTGCTAGATTTTATAATCATGGAATGCAACTATTACAAGCAAAATCTTGATGGATTTAAGCATAGCAACTGGTGAAAATTTTTAATCATAGTGTATACCATAAACTTGTTTGAAACCTTTAGCAACCAATCATTCCTTCAAGGTATATACTTTACCATCCATGTCAGCCTTCTTCTTGAAGACCCATTTGCACCTTATGGGTTTTACCCCTTCAAGTAGGTCAACCAGAGTCCATACTTGATTTGTATACATGGATTCCATCTTAGATATCAAGGCCTCAAACCATTTCTCAAAGTCTGGCCCCGAAATTGCTTCTTGATAGGTTGTAGGCTCCTCTTGATCTATCAGCAAGACGTTATCATTTTGAGTCATCAGAAATCCATATCTCTACGGCTCACGATGAATCCTAGTGGACCTACATGGGACTTGTGTCTCTTAAATAGGCACTTGTTCCACAAGTGTTTGTGGTGTTTTCTTAGTTTCCATCTCATCAAATTTAGCGCTACTTTGTGGTTTTCGAACTTCTTGAAATTTTATTTATCTCGCATTGGATTTTCTAGAAATGAACTCCATTTCAAGAAAGACACCAGTCCGAGCAACAAATATTTTGTTCTCATTGGGGTTATAGAAATAGTACCCTTTTGTTTTTTTAGGATACCCCACAAAGATGCACTTATCAGATTTGGGTCCAAGTTTGTCGGAAACTTAACATTTAACGTAAGTCTCACATCCTCATATCTTTATAAAAGACACACTAAGACGTTTCCGAGTCCATATCTCATATAGTGTCTTTTGTACTAATTTAGATAGAACATAGTTTAGTGTGGAAACGGCTATAAGTAAAACATGTCCCTAGAAGGAATTTAGAAAATCTGTATGACTCATCATAGACCAAACCATGTCTAACAAAGTTTGATTTCTCCTCTCGGATACACCATTCCATTGTGGTGTTCCACGAGGAGTGAGTTATGAGACTATCCCACACTCTTTTAGATAGTCATAAAACTCTTGGCTTAAGTATTCTCTTCCTCGATCAAATCGAAGTGTTTTGATATTTTTGCCAAGCTGGTTTTGTACTTTATTCTTGAACTCTTTGAACTTTTCAAATGATTCTAACTTGTGTCTCAAAAGATACACATAGCTATATCTACTGTAGTCATTAATAAAAGTGATAAAGTATTGAAACCACCTCTAACTTGTGTATTTAATGGTACACATACATTAGTATGTATTAGTCCCAATAAATCACTTACCCTTTCATTATGTTTGGTGAAAGGGGCTTTAATCATCTTGCCCAATAAACATGATTCACATGTCTCATATAATTCAAAATTGAATAAGTCCAAAAGTCCATCTTTATAGAGTTTGGAAATGCGATTCTTGTTACTGTGGCAAAGACGACAATGCTAGAGATAAGTTGGATTAAAATTATCTAATTTAATCCTCTTGGTATTTACGTTATAGATAGGCATGTCAAAATTTAGAACATAAAGACCATCAACTAGTTGTGCACTACCATAAAAAATTCATTTAAATAAAAAGAGCAACAATTTTCCTTTATTATAAATGAATACCCAATCTTGTCTAAACAAGAAATTGAAATAATATTCTTAGTAATGGAAGGCATGTAATAACAGTTATTTAGTTCTAAAAGAAGCCTTGAGAGCAAATTCAAGACATAAGTCTCTACAACCAATGTAGCAACTCTTGCTACATTTCTCAGTCGTAGATCGACTTTATCTTTAATTAAAATCTTACTTCTTTTTAGTTCCTACACATTAACACAAATGTGAGAACCACATCCAGTATCTAATACCCATGATGAAGAAGTATAGATAAATTAACTTCTATAACATAAATACCTAAAGTGAAAGTATCATTTTCCTTTCTCTTCTTCTTTAGATCCTCTAGATAAATCTTACAATTCCTCTTTCAATGTCTAGTCTCATTGCAATGGAAACAGTTCCCTTTCTTATTTACCCCTCCTTTAGGTTTCAGTGCAGCTACAGAGAGCTTGGACTTGGCTTTCTTGTTCTTGTCCTTTGCTTTAGCCTTACCCTTTTTTTGCCCTATCTAATCATCAAAACATTATTGGGTTTAGACTTCTTCATGTTTTCTTCGGCAGTTTTGTCAAAGTTTTGTCAATTTCATTCATGTTGTAATTAAGAATAAATTGACCATAGCTATCAGGCAATGATTGCAATATAACATCTGTGGCCAACTCTCAGCCTAATGGAAAACCCAATCTGTCTAGATTTTCAATGTACCCAATTATTTTGAGCACATGAACACCAACAGGGTTTTCTTCTGCCTTTCTGCACTAAAATAATGCCTTAGAGACATCAAACCTCTATTGATGAACTTGCTCCTCGTATAGTTGCTTAAGGTGTTTGATCATATCGTATACCTCCATTTGCTCATGTTGCTTTTGAAGCTCAGAGTTCATGGAGGCCAGCACGAGGCACGAGATGTCTAGAGCATCATTTTGACGCTTCCTATAAGCATCTCTTTCAGCTCTTCGAGCACCAACTGATACGAATTCTTACACCAAAGGATAAGAAACCGAACCTACATCAGAGTGTTGGTCCTAGTATCGTCCTCTAGGCTGAACTAAGTCTTCCTTTAGCAAGACACCAACTCCAACTTGTGAAGAAGGACCTTGCTTTTGTCCACTTGACAACCGAAGGAATTATCAAAGACCCAATATGTGAACTTTGACTATCCTTGGAACCAAGAAGCACACTCAAATTGTTGAGGGAAAGAAACTCAACAAGATAGTTTAAACATGAACCTAAGAGGCTATCCTCAAAGACTCAAAGCGAGTTCTAAACTAGAACTCAAAGAAAAGCTACAAAGCTCTCAAGTTTGTATTGTCAAAATTATTCCTCCTTCATTGTGGCTGAATGCCTCTATTTATAGTTTACAAGTTGTAAGAATTAAGAAAGCCATTCCCTAGTTGGATTAGCTTTTTAGGAAACTAACAAAAGAACTAATTACTAAAAAGAATAACTACTCTAAGAAAAAGGAAATAAAACAACAAGTAGTTGCCTAAAACTAATCCAAGTGTGTTGGCTGAATTCTGCTTGAGTAGAATTTCCTATTCAGCTTTGTGGATTTGGTAATTCTTTTAATCATCATGCCTTGGCCGAATTAGAGCTTCTTTACTCCAATTTGGAAGCTTCTCTAATTGCTTTGGCAGAATGGAACTCTCCACTTTTGACTTAGAATTCCCGAAATTGCAACTCCAAGTGCTGGCTGGATTTTGAGCTTTCTAAATCAACATCCAAGTGTGGAATGGAATTGCCTAAACCAACATCCAAGTGCTGAATGGAATTGAGCTAAATTGAGTTGGAATTAGGCTGGTCTTGAGCTGCCAAACACGTCCATGTGAGCTTCTAAAAATCAGCCAAAAAGCTGAAACCTTCCAAGGCCATATGCTGAAATCTTCCAAGGCCGAATTGGATTCTTTACCCTAGCTGGAGTCTTGTTTTGCTTCTTGCTGAATTAGAACCTTCCAAAGTTAAATTTGGATTGTGATGAGAAGTGGTCTAAGGATCTTAATTACACAAGTGAAAATCAACCACACTTGATCCTTCATTCTTGATTCTTCATGGATGACTAGAATGATAAATGATGAGCTAAGTTCGGAAGTCTTCCTTGCTACCTTAGTTTCGGATTTCATGGGTTCATTTATGAAAGAGATTGAGGCAGCTTTCATTCTCTTAGTCCTTGACCTTGTAATAGGACCACCAATCCCTTGCAAAGAATCTAAGTGTGGATGCTTAGCTTCATGGTCGGCTTCATGTGGAGTTGTAGTTGTCTCGGCCCTTAGGATTTCATCACCAACTTCAAGTTCCTTAGGTAAGGGTCCTCTAGGACATACGACTTTTTCTCTTGTTTGGGGACTATCCTCAAGTTCCTGTACTAATTCAGAAAGTTTGTCCCATTCAATTTGTCCTTCTCAAGGACATATCGCAGTGATAGTGTATTCTTGTTAGTCTTTGCAGCCATGGTTATCTATAATAGAAATATGCAAAATAAGTATCATGAATGCAAACATTTAATATGATCTTTTATTAAATGTTACTCCCACTATTTTTCTCAAATTAATAACCTTCAATATTAATTTGGAAAGATTAATCTCGTATCTTTCTAGTGGGCCAAAATCTATATTTCACCTAATTTTGAGTTAGCTTACGCTTATCAATTGTATCATATTCAACTCTTGGAAAATTGGGTGAATAACTCTTGTTCTACCTTGTCTAATAAGCCAAGACCCAACTCTATGCCTCTAGGTCTCAATCCTATTGAGTCTACCTAGTTACGTCAAACCCAATGATTAGCAATCGGATATTACTATTATCCTATAGCATCTCACTAAGATGGATCATGGCACTTTGCTTTGGCAAACCTACAATCGAAGCCTTGATGAATGCTAGGCATTAGAAGGCATCTTAGCCTTAATATTTGTTTGAGGGATTTGTTAGAATCTAACCATTTTATTTGCATTGGTTATAGTAATTATTAGTTCAATTAATCATTGTGATTTACTAACTAATTATTACTTTCATGATCTCATCATGTAATTAACTAGTAGCCATACATAGCATGCATCTCAAACATCAACAATAAAATTAAAACGTAACAAGGTGTCATATACTAATTAAGCTACAGTGATTTTTAATTTTGAAAATTTGTGAACAGTAAAAATGAATAGTAATGGCGTGAATAGTAACGATGAATAGTAATCATGAATAGTAATTATGAGTAGTAAAAACGTGAATAGTGAAAATAATTGAATATGGTACTCAAAATGATCAGCAAATCGAGATGAATTGAACACTTACTTTTTTGAACTTTGATATTGAAATCTGGATACAGAAAAGATCCTTGAAATAAAACGTGGAAAATTTGAAAATACAAAAGTTGAAATTTTCTTAAGGAAATCGAAATGGTTACAACGTTGGAATTCTTAGAGAATTTGGCTACAAGGATTGTAGAGGCTTGAAAGATTGTTGTAAGATTTGTTGTGTCATTCTTTCGTTGCTTGAGTTGGTATTTATAGAGGTTTTTGTTGGACATATAACTTCATAGGCTTGATAGCTTTTTTGACTATTGAGGCTCCTTGATAGCTTTTGATTGATTGAATGACTTTTTGCCTCCATTTGTTTCTCACGACCATTTTGTGCCAATCTTCAATTGATTTTGACTAGATGAATAGTGAATTTGACTTTGGCTTTACTTTGCATTATCTGAACCTGTGTTTATCACTTTGAGTCTTGAATCCTTATCTACTTCCAGCTTTTTGAATGAAGACACCTGTCTGAATACTTTTGAGGCTGATCTTATCCGTTTGGAGACTTTTGAGGCTGATCTTATCTTCTCTTTTGAAAAGTTGTTTGAAATTATGTGCCGACATGGAACCTACTCTATGTTTTGGAAAACAGAGTTTTCTAACTGTCCCCACTTCACGTGCTTGAATAGCTTTAATCATCTTTCCATTTCCTACTTTTTGAATGAAGACTGTCCTTGATTGCTTCATGGCGAAGAAAATTATTCTTCTAAATCTGTTGACCAGGGATGTATTGGTGTACTTGACGAAGCTTGTAATCTAGCTTGTTCATGAAGTCTCTTGAGATTATCTTCCAAAGTATTGGAAACCAACAATTTTGGATCTTTAGGCATTGGCTTGAGTGGAGAATAAAAAGGCAAAGCTGGTAGTTTTCCCCTTCGCTTGTCAAAGTCTTCAAAAAACTCTTGCATTTGATGTTCGTGCTTTACCTACCAGTTGAGTGTAACGGCATGATAGCGGTTGTTCTGCTTTTGAGCTTTTTTGCTGCAGGGGTAAATACACTTGGGTAATTTCTTTGGCTGAAATGAACCAATTTCTCGGTTTTGAATGATTTGAGTGACATTGTGAATACTTGAAAGTCTGGGAACTCTTTCAATTATTCCTATGTTTGAATTATCAGATTCGTCTAAATCTGAACATCCTCGGACTAACCAATATGGCTCTATTTGTGGAACTTTCTTCATTGAATCCTGCAAAACAGAAAATTGTTAGTGTATAAATCAAAGGGTCTTTGAGCTGGTGGTCCTCCAAATGGTTCTGAAGATGATCCTTTGGATGAATGGCTGCTATTTATAGATATTGCTTGTGCTTGAGGGGCCGTTGGTGTTTATTGAGTTGTCTGTCAATTGTGACGAGGAATTGATGGATGATACTTTGAATCTTGTAAATTCAAAAAATCAAGGGAATTTTGAGTAGGATATGGAATGGGGTTTGCAATATTGTACTGAATTTATTTTGAAATTCCTGTTAGAAATTCACGAGTAAAAAAATCAGGCAAACAATTCTCCTCACCTTTGATGTATTCAATATCAAAATCGAATACAGATAGGATAGCCTGCCATCGTGCAAAAATCTGTTTTGAAACTATGTTTTGAACATCTTTTGTTAAGACATCTTTTGCAGATTTGCAATCAATACGTAATAGAAATTTTTGATAATATAAATCATCTTGAAATTTTGAAATACATAAAACAATAGATAAAATCTCTTTTTTAATAGTTGAATAATTTTTTCTGGCTCCACTCCAGACACCACTATGAAATCTCACTAGTTGTTCTGGGAAGTCTATTTCTAACTTCTGCTTGAGAATGCCTCCATATCCTGCATCTGAAGCATCAGTCTCTACAATCATCTTAATTGCTTTTGGATTTGGAATAACTAGACACGGAAGATTTTTTATTTGCCTTTTAATGTCTTGAACTACCTTAGTATGGACTTCTGTCCACGCCGGAGGGGTTTTCTGCAGTCTTTGAAATAGAGGGTTACATTTCTGTCTAAGTTTTGGAAAGAAATCAGATATGTAATTTAAACATCCTAAAAATCTTTGCAATTGATTTTTATCCTTAATCTCATCTGCAATTTTTCTGTAAATTCTAGACTTCTATTAATTGGAATAATTGTTCCTAAATGAATATTATGACCTAAAAACCTAACATTGGTTTGAAATAATTTCATTTTAGTAGTTGAAACTACTAAACCATTTCTTTTTACTACATTGAAAAATATTTCTAAGTGCTTAAAGTGTTTATCTATATTTTCTGAAAATACTAATACATCATCAATATAAACAATCATAAAAGTTGAATAAGGATTGAATATATCATTCATAATATTTTGAAATTCTGAAGGAGCATTTTTTAATCCGAAAGGCATAACATTCCATTCATAGTGTCCAAAAGGAACTGTGAATGCAATCTTATACCTGTCTTTTTCTGTTATTTGAATTTGCCAGTATCTTGACTTCATATCAAATTTTGAAAATACTTTAGCATTGAATAATCGGTTTAATAAATCTCTTTTATTTGGAATAAGGTATCTAATCCATTTTAATACTTTATTCAATGGCTTGTAATTAATAACTAATCTAGGTACTCCTCTTTCCTTTTCAGCTTGATTCATGACATAAAAAGCTGGACAAGACCAATGAGACTTTGAGTGTCTTATTAATTTTTTATCTAATAATGTCTTAATTTCTTGCTTACAGGTTTCTAATAATTCTTGATTCATTTGAATAGACCTAGCTTTTGTCTTAATATCTTTTTCTAGGAATCCTTCTTCATATGATAATTCTACCTCATGTTTCTTTCTATCCCAAAAAGCATTAGGTGGATCTGCACAAATTTCCTTTTTAAATTTAGCTTCTACTTCAATAATTTTTCTTTTGATACTATTATCTTTTAGTTGATCTTCTATTCTAACATATGAATGTTCTTCTTGTAAAAATCCTATTTGACACTTAATATGACTAATATTATTTATTTGTTTAAATATTGAGCACTTTTGAATTAAATCTATTTCTTTCTGTCTTTTGGGAGAAATAAAATTGAATGAAATCTTCCTACCCATGATTTTTGTATGAATACCTTCAGTATCTACTTTGGTAGGATTAATCTGATGTAAAAATAGTAAACCTAAAATTAAATCTTGAGCTATATCATAACATAAATTTTTAATACAATAATCATCATTGCATACATTTAATATGACTCTATGCTTGACATGTAATCTACTTGAATTTGCTACTAATAAACTCTCATTAGTTTTTTGACAATACTTTGTAGGAATTATTCCTGTTTTAATACAGTTTGCATCAGCACCACTATCTATTATAGCGTGTACTGTGAGTTTGAAATCATTTATTCCTATGGTAACAAAACAATACCATTTTTGATACTCTATTTTATTTATCATTTGAATATACATTTTATCTTAAACTTGTTCATTATTTATTTGAATAGAACTTAAGTCTTGAATATCAGTTATAACTTCTTTTCCTTTTGAAGAATTTTCTGGAGTAATTCCATTCTTTATTAAACTTATTTTTGTATCTAATTCTAAATCTTTTGTTTTTAATTCTATTAAATCCTTTTGTAATTTTCTAACTTGTTCTTTTAATGTTTTAATATCTTCTTTGTCTTCATCTGGCTTCCTAATTCCTTATAATCCTTCATTTGGATATTTATCTAATAACTTTGAAATACTAAATGGTTCTTCAAACTTTTTAGGGCTTTCTTCTTCTAATATTAAATCTCTTAATTTTTTCAAATATTCTTTTCTACATTCTTTATCATCTATTTTTTCTGTCATTTCAAATAATGTTTCTTTATTGCTTTTTGAAATCACACTAATACACTTACACTTTTCTATGCTTTCTAAACTTGAATATGAATCTATGTCATCTTGAATATTATCTTCGTCTATATCTGTTTCTTCTATTAATAAAGTTATCATTTTCTTTTTGAAATCTTCTTCTTGAAATATTTCATTTATCTTTTTCTTCATTTTACATTGATTTGCCTTGTGACCAAAACGACCACATTTCCAGCAAGTTATTGAATTATTTTCATTAATATCTTTATTTTTATATCCTTTGTATTTCTTCTTTTTATATTTTTTATAATATTGACTATTATTATAATTCTTATGTTTCTTAAATTTTGAATGTCTTTTATATTTTTCTAACTTTCTATTTTGAGCTGAAGGAGCTTTAATTCCTTTAATACCAAAGACTTCACAAAAGTTTCCTACTTCTTGTTTTTCTCTACCATATTTGCTTTGAATCTTTAATTCTGTACATAATTCTAATCCTTCTTTTTTAATAAAAGCAAATAATTGACCAAAAGATATTGTGTTGAAATCTATGTAATCATTTCCTACCTCTTTTTGTAATTTAGATATTATTCTTTGCGAGAGTAAAGTTGGTAATCCTGTAATGAAATTTTCTTTCCAAAAAGGAGAATTAGCATCATTTCTTTTAATACTTGAGTAAGAAATACATCTTTATACCATCTAAAATCTGACAAAGTTGGACATCTTAAATTACTTAACATAATCTTTGAACTAGCTAAAGTCTCTTTTGGGTTACCTATGAAATGAACTGAAATTGTAACTATCAATTGATCTACTGCATCTGATTGATTTTCTATAACAAATGTTTTGGTTCCATCTGCATTTGTTTTCTCTACTTCTACTTCTGTTGAATGATTTAATATTTGTTGTTTTCCTTCTAAAGTTAACAAATTATCCCACCAATTTTTTAATTGTCCTGAAAATCCTACAATTAACGGTGTTGCCGTATTGATCTCTGTTAATCCTAATGTTTTATAGGCCGTCTTAGCCATTCCCATCTCTTGCAATGTATTTAATATTTCATATTCTGATTTTCCATCTATATTCCATTCATAGACAGAATGTCCATCGTATGAACTTGTTTTAAATTGTTTTCTTTCTTCATATTGAATATCTGAGGGAGTAAGTCTAGGATAATAATTTCTTGTATTCATTGAATTCCAATTTCTATAATTTTTCTGTCTTTTTATTCTATTAATTTCTACTTCTGAATTATTTCTAAATTCTTGTTCTACATTATTAATCTTTTGTATTTCTGAATTATCTGAATCTTCACTTGAATTTGAATTATCATCTAATTCTGATTCTGTCATTTTCCTTTCTATTTCTAAACAATTAATTCTATTTTCTGAAGTACTAGCTTTATCAGCTTGAATACTTTGAGTTATTCTATTTATCAAACTATTTTGCATTTTATTTCTAATTAAATCTTCTTCTAATTCATGAGAAACACTTCTTGTTTTGAAATGAGGACTAGCTATTTCATTTGGAAATCTAGGGGTTTCCTTAGGAATTGAATCTATCTTAGTAGACAAATATTCTACTTGATTAGCTATAGTATGTAATATCTGATTTAAATAATTATTTTGTTGATAAACTTTTTTAATATCATCTAATACAACATTTGAATTTCCATCTTCTCTACCTATCTTAAAAGGACTAGCTTCTATTTCCTGTTGGTCAACTTGAATTTTTACAGGTTGTAAGGGTGGATGGATTGAAGTAATAACTTGGCTATCATTAATTTTCCATTTTCTATACAAATTACTTTGAACATTAATATAACTTTCTTTGAAAACATTGGAAATACCTTCATTTCTTGAAAACCAATATTCTAACCATGAAAGTAAAAGAATATTACATTTCATCTTTTTCATATATGAAATCCATTCTTCTTTTAATTTTTCTTGAATAACTTCATTTAATGCTAAAAACCAAAATTCCCTTTTACTATTTTCATTTTCAAAAACCTCATTTAAATATTCAAAATCTATTTGAAATTCTTTCTTTTCAAAAGTAATAACATTAATTCCCATTTGTGACCTTGTAGCTGACATAGGGGGTGAACTGACTATTTCTGGAATAGGAGATTTGAAAACATACTTTGAAGGGTTTTCCGATACTATCGATGGTGATGGTTCAGAAAATGATCTTCTAGGTAAATTGAAATTATTTGAAGAACTTGTTCCTTCTCTGAATGAATTGAATTTTAATAAAATTGTTCCATCTTCTTTTTCTATAATATTATTAATTTCTCTTCTAATTATGTTTCTAGAAGGTTGAGCATTCTGAATTTCAAATTGTTCAGGAATTGTAATTTCATTCCATTTTAATCTTTTAGGAATAAAAATTGTTGGATTATCAGCTTCTACATGTAATAAAACTGTTTCTTCTTTTGAAGTTGGTAACATGTTGAATCTAGTATTTATTTGAGAATTCATTAACCTAAAATAAACTCTATAAATAATTGCAAAATATTTGCAAAATTGTTCAAATTCATCACCTTGTAAATGAATATCTAATACTAATGAATCTAGTATTAATGGATCTGTTAAATCAACAGAAAAGTTTGGACAACAATTGAAATATATTGGACCATTACAAACATTAGTTTGAATCATACTTAATAAAGAAGTTTTGTATCTTTTTAATCTTTTATCTCTTAATGCTAAATAAATTGGAGCATCTACACCTATGTGTACTAACGGTTTAATTGCTACTTGAATCATACCATAATGAATATATCTATAACCTTTGTCTATATATTTTTTAATTGAAACTTTATTTAATGAAGGAATTGTTTGAAATTCTTCTTGTAAAGAAATTGTTTCTTCATGAGTTTTAATTGAAAAAGCAGTTTTGAAATCTAAAGAACCTATCTTATATATGGATTCTATACTTTGTTCTGGAATAGACCAATTTGAGTAATCTAAAGGCATATGCACCTCCTGACTCTGCACGACGTCAGAGTTACCCTTTCTATCTTGAGTATTCAAAAACATTTTTCTAAATCTCGCTGCTATGTTTAGTACAACATAATCTAATTGTTTACTCTTGATGTCAGGTTAAGATCGGGGAACACGGAGAGCACCCTGCCTAGAACACCTCACACTCGGGCTTACCAACGGTCTTACTAGGCTCACCAAACCGCTTGCCAAACCTATTTTAATTTTAATCAAAGGTAAAGTCTTAAATTAAGGTTATGCTAAACACTTAAGCTTAATTTAAACTAATCCTTTATGAACATCTAAAACAAATGAACAGTTGGCTCTGATACCATAAGGGGGCAGGACAGGTGTCATATACTAATTAAGCTACAATAATTTTTAATTTTGAAAATTTGTGAACAGTAAAAATAAATAGTAATGACGTGAATAGTAACGATAAATAGTAATCATGAATAGTAATTATGAGTAGTAAAAACGTGAATAGTGAAAAATATTGAATATAGTACTCAAAATGATCAGCAAATCGAGATGAATTGAACACTTACTTTATTGAACTTTGATATTGAAATCTGGATACAGAAAAGATCCTTGAAATAAAACCTGGAAAATTTGAAAATACAAAAGTTGAAATTTTCTTAAGGAAATTGGAATGGTTACAACATTGGAATTCTTAGAGAATTTGGCTACAAGGATTGTAGAGGCTTGAAAGATTGTTGTAAGATTTGCTGTGTCCTTCTTTCGTTGCTTGAGTTTTTCAAGCAACGAAAGAAGGCTTGATAGCCTTCTTTGGACATAGTTGGTATTTATAGAGGTTTTTGTTGGACATATAACTTCATAGGCTTGATAGCCATTTTGACTATTGAGGCTCCTTGATAGCTTTTGATTGATTGAATGACTTTTTGCCTCCATTTGTTTCTCACGACCATTTTGTGCCAATCTTCAATTGATTTTGACTAGATGAATAGTGAATTTGACTTTGGCTTTACTTTGCATTATCTAAACCTGTCTTTATCACTTTGAGTCTTGAATCCTTATTAATCTAATTAATTTATTACAATTATTATTAAATCAAATATTATGGTTTCGAATAATACCATACGCATGGAAGGATCGAGATCATGTTATATCTTTCGGCCATATATTTGATCATGAGGAAATTGTGAAAATATATCTTATATATTTTCAACCACATCATGAAATATCGCATATCTCCATTTGGCCAACCCTTTATCATGAGGAATTTGTGAAAAATATATCTTATATATTTTTGGCCTCAACTTGATATATCATATATATCCAATTTCGGCCTAACACAAAAAAATCTGAACACATGTACATGTCCGAAACTAATTTTTGGTTACAACATTAAAATTTCGAAACCATTATATTTCATAAATATATATTTTGGCCTCAATGTGATTTAACATATACATGTTTCAACCTCAAGAAAAAAAATTAAAATTAAAACCGAAACTAGCCAAAATTATAAAACCCGAAGTTAGCCCAAAAATTTGTAAAACCAGAAGCTAGCCTTCTTAGGCATTCATATATATATCTCATATATACATATCATATATTATTCAAATCTAGAAATAACTCATTAAAGAAAACCCTAAATTGATTTAATAAGCATAAACATATTGTATATGTTTAATTCCAAATTTGGATGTCAATGAACATATTCATATTCCACGTGGTTGCTCATAAACAATTTAACCAAAAAGCATGTTTTCACATAGAAAACCGATTTGAGTCTTCATAAGTGTCTCTAATACCACTATAGGAAACCAAATACTTCATGCAGTGGAATTTTAAAATTTTGGCTTCCTCCAAGATCCATACGAAGTGAAATCAAATCGGGGTTTAGGGCTTGTACCTTAGTAATACCGGTAGAATTGTTTTGCGAAGATCGTTGTTTGTCGAATTATAAGCAAAACCAACCCAGTTTTGTCTCTATGGTATCCACACGATCAATCCAAGACTCTAGTTATTATCACACAAATAACTAGACAAAGAGCACACAAAATTCTGAACTGCTAACTTCAAAACTTTGTAACCGATTTCTCAAGATTTTTCTTTTCAAGGATTTCAGTTTTCTCAAGAACTTTTCTCAAGTGGATGGCTGTTTTTCTCTTCAAAAGAATGGTCGAAATATTTCTTTTCCAGCAAGAAAGAGGCTTCGAGTTCTATGTTTCTCATGCATGGTGTGTCTGCCGAATCCCAACATATATATAGATATAAATTGTAGTATTAGCGTAAAACTTCTTCTAAGAGTTTTACTTAAACTACCAAATTCTAATTTGTTTGGGATTTATAAATCTAATGGCGGCCAAACACAAGAATCCCATTCTAATTTGGTTTTCTTAATATCAGATTTCATTAATTAATAAATCCAAAACTGTTTCAAATTTATAAACACTAAAACCAAACACATTTAGCTTTAAATTCGAATACCATCTTAAATCGGAAAACCCTATAAAGTCCTATTTACATTAGGATTTTTGAGATTAATCAAAATTGATCATATGAATATTATACTCCCTTTGGATACAATCTAAGTGTGCAACTCAATAGGTTCTGATAACGTTAGCCATGACATAAAATCTATTTTATACCATAAGCAGTAACATATCCAAGCTACCCAAGTTATGAGAATGTTAGTAATTTGACATTACTTATCGTGTGATAGATGTTACATGTAATTCAATCCTTTTGCCCTAGATACCTTGATTGAACATGAGCCATAGAATGTGTCACGCTCGAATAATTAAATCTTTGCGTTTCTTGATTTCCGAGTAGACTCATCTAAGCAAATGAGCATGATATCACATATCGACTCATTTGAACATGGCTATACATTTTATGATTTCACTCAATCAAGAGGCCCAAGGATATCACTACCAATATATAAGAGATGCAAAAACTATCTTGATCACTCAACATCTCACTACATGATTTATTGCATATCCAATTACTACTTTTATAATTCACCCTGTTATGGGTAACATTTGGTAGTATCAAAACATGCAACTCCTCATGTCGGGATCCTTGATGACCTCAAGTCTAAGGATCACATACATCATTATCACTATGAGATATGATTATGACACTTTATATAATAATCCATGTAGCATTTCTCCTGGCGGGTCGATCTAGTACATAGTTCTCTAACATGTACCCATGTGTTGACTTGATATTTCATATCATGACACATGTAATCAGTCACTACACATACTAGTCTTAATGCATTATCATAGTCCCATTAATGATAATACTTGACTAGGAATAATTTTAGAATAATTAAATTCTAGGGACATTATTATATTTATTTATAATATGCAGATATAGAATTAAACATAATAATAATAAATTGCCATAAATTATAAGCACAAAGATACAATATATGCCTAAATAATCATCATATGATCCTTAAGACATAATTGATACGAATCTTAAACCAAAGATTAAAATTCGAACATATACCAGAGTATAGGTTCTAGTATCATCCTCTAGGTTGAACTAACTCTTCCTTTAGCAATACACCAACTCCAAGATTGAAGAAGGACTTTGCTTTTGTCTACTTGACATCCGAAGGAATTATCCAAAACTCAAAGTTGCGAATTGGACTGTCTTTGGAACCAACTGGCACACTCAGATTGTTGAGGGAAAGAAACTCAACAAAATAGCTTAAACATGAACCTAAAAGGCTATCCTCAAATATTCAAAGCAATTTCTAAACTATAACTCAAAGAAAAGCAATAAAGCTCTTTGGTTTGTAATTAATCAAATCTGTATCTGCTTGTGGCTGAATGGCCTTTATTTATAGATTACAATGCACAGCTAAGAGGAAATCTTTCCTCTAAAAGGATTAGAATTCCTTGCCTTTTAGGAAGCTAATAACTAAAAGAAATAATTACTAAAAGACTTCGAATCTAAGAAAAAGAAATAAAATATTAAGTTGCCTAAAACTAATGCAATGCTGGTTTGGATTGTGTTTGGCCAGGCTTGAGGAGCTTCTTCATTCAGATTTGGAAGCGTCTTTAATTCATCATGGCTATGGATTTGTAAGCTTCTCTAAATATCATGGATATGGCCTTGGAAGCTTCCAATTTCGTTCATGAAGAAGAAATAATATTGCCTAAAATTGAATCCAAGTGTGGTTTGGATTAGAGAAGTGAATGGCGACTAAAATTATTTTGCTTCTTGCCAAATTAGAACCTTCCAAATTTGAACTTGTATTGTGATGAGAAATGGCCTAAGGATCTTGATTACACGTGTGAAAATCAACCACGCTCGATCCTTCATTCATGATCCTTCATTGATGAAACTAAGTAGAATGATATATAAATCACTAGGATTGGAAATCTTCCTTGCTTTCCTTGCTGCCTTGACTTGAGCTTCAATTAATTCAATAATAAGAGCTTTTAAGGTAGCTTGCATTCTCTTAATTCGTGACCTAGTCATAGGACCATCAATTCCTTTCAATGGAGCAAGTTGTGGATGTATTGTGGATGAATTCTCAACTAAACATCCAACCTGTGCTCTTAGATTTGTCTCTCTCGGATTTGGTTGAATTATCTCGGCTGGATGGTTGATTGTTTCAGCCATGGCTCTCATATTTTCATCAATAATCCAACATGCTCATTTGTAATGGCACGAGAAGGGAAACTTTCAATCACAACTCCAATGATATCTGTTTTAGTTTTGTAGACAATACTGATACTTAGTTAAAAAATTATGGATGAATAATAACAAAAAAAATTTCAAGAAAGATATTTCAAGAAGAAGAAGGAATTTGAACCATAAATATAATGCAAGGAAGACAAAACTCTAATAAAATTTTATTAAGTTATAATAATTAAAAAGATGTATTTGCACTAGTTTGATAGTGAATAAAGGTGTGTCTATAAAAAAAAAAACTTATTATATGCAAATGAATAACTCTAGAATGCAAATGAATAAGATTTTATCTTTTAATGCTAAATAAATTAGAGCATCTACTCCTACATGAACTAATGGTTTAATTGCACTTGAATCATACCATAATGAATATATCTATAACCTTTGTCTATATATTTTTTAATTGAAACTTTATTTAATAAAGGAATTGTTTGAAATTCCTCTTGTAAAGACATAGTTTCTTCATGAGTTTTAATTGAAAAAGTAGTTTTGAAATCTAAAAAACCTATCTTATATATGGACTCTATACTTTGTCCTAGAATAGACCAATGTGAATAATCTAAAGGCATATGAATTTCTTGACTTTGCACTACGTCAAAGTTACTGTTTCTATCTTGAGTATTCAAAAACATTTTTCTAAATCTCACTGCCATGTCTAATATAACATAATCTAATCATTTACACTTGATGTCAAGTTAAGATCGGGGAACACGAGGAGCACCCTGCCTACAACACCTCACTCTCGGGCTTACCAACGGACTTACTAGGCTCACCAAACAACTTACCAAACCTATCTTAATCTTAATCAAATATAAAGTCTTAAATTAAGGTTATCTTAAACACTTAAGCTTAATTTAAATTAATGCTATATGAACATCTAAAATAGACAAACAGTAGCTCTGATACCAATAAGGGGTAGGACCGGGTCTCTGGTAGATATATCTAATCTCATCTCAGCGTATATCTGATTTCATCTCAACACATACATCTCATCTCATCTCGGTATATATAGCTTATCTAATTCAACACATACATCTAACTTCATCTCAATATAAATCCTAAACCCCTCCGATCATTTGCTTGATGATGACCTTTTTTTTCTAACTAGCTTTAGTTGAACGGTGTCCTTTTGCCTTGTGTTTTTGCAATCATTTTTACTGAGTCTCATTTTTGCAATTTGTCACTTAATACAAATACATCTTTTTAAGATACTGTTTTGAAATTGGATTCCGGAATACAAAGATAGAGTTTTGAAATGATGACTTTGATTACAATGTTTGAAAATAAAGAATTATATACGAAAAATAATGTGCAGACATAATTTTTTTTTGTAATTTGTTAAAAAAATATAACTTTTTTTCTAGATTTTTTTATGAAGTTTGTGTGTTTGAAGTTGATATATTGGGAATTTTAGTATTTTTTTATGATTAGTTGTGTATAGGAAATTAGTTCAAAATATTATAACTTTTTTGTTCAAAAATAATGTACTAAAAAAATAATGTACAAAAATATACAAAAATATAAAAAAATAATGTACTACAAATAAATAATGTTAAAAAATAGAAAAAATAAAATGTACAAATTTTTTTTTTTGTAATTTGTTCAAAAATAATGTACAAGAAATTGTTAAAAATATAATAATTTTTTTAAAAGAAAATACTAAAGTCTATTTTAAAAAATCAGTCTACATTTGAGAAATTAATTTTAAAATTGATTTATAAGTAATCCACTTCAATACTTTTTTAATATAAAAAATAATATTCACTTAAATAACTCTACAATATTCCCAATACAATATTATACGGTGCAGTGAAATCCCCTCGTTTCATTGTATCCCTATTTTTCTCAATATAGCTAGGTTTCCTCAAAGTCAAATCATCCTTAAAAGCCCTAGCTAAATTCTCTCTCAGACGCCAATCTTCATAATCCTCTTTAAACATCCTTCTACACCAGGAGGAAAAATGACAAAATCAGATGATAATTCCTATCAAAAATTTCTATTACGTATTGATTGCAAAGCTGTAAAAGATGTTTCAACTAAAGATGTTAAAAATATAGTTTCAAAACAGATTTTTGTAAGATAGCAAGCTATCCTATCTGTATTCAATTTTGATATTGAATATATAAAAGGTGAGGAGAATTGTTCGCCTAATTTTTTGACTCGTGAATTTTTAACAGGAATTTCAAAATAAATTCAGTAGAATATTGCAAACCCAATTCCATATAATGCTCAAAATTCCATTGATTTTCTGTTATAACTACAATATTCAAATATATCATCCATCAATTCCTTTAATTCATTAATCTAAAATAAACTCAATAAATAATAGCAAAAATTTTGCAAAATTGTTCAAATTCATCACGTTGTAATGAATATCTAAAATTAATGAATCTAGTATTAATGGATCAGAAAAGTTTGGATAACAATTAAAATACATTGGACCATTACAAACATTAGTTTGAATCATACTTAATAATGATGTTTTATATCATTTTAATCTTTTATCTCTTAATGCTAAATAAATTGGAGCATTTACTCCTATATGAACTAATGGTTTAATTGCTACTTGAATCATACCATAATGAATATATCTATAACCTTTGTCTATATATTTTTTTAATTGAAACTTTATTTAATAAAGGAATTGTTTGAAATTCTTCTTGTAAAAAAATAGTTTCTTTATGGGTTTTAATTGAAAAGGCAGTTTTGAAATCTAAAGAACCTATCTTGTATGTGGACTCTATACTTTGTTCTGGAATAGACCAATTTGAATAATTTAAAGGCATATGAATTTCTTGACTCTTCACTACATCAGAGTTACTATTTCTATCTTAAGTATTCAAAAATATTTTCTAAATCTTGCTACCATGTCTAACATAACATAATCTAATCATTTACACTTGATGTCAGGTTAAGATCAGGGAACACGGGGAGCACCCTGCCTGAAACACCTCACACTCGGGCTTACCAACAAACTTACTAGACTCACCAAACCGCTTACTAAACCTATTTTAATCTTAATCAAATATAAAGTCTTAAATTAAGGTTATCTTAAACAGTTAAGCTTAATTTAAATTAATACTATATGAACACCTAAAACAGACAAACAATGGCTCTAATACCAATAAGGGGTAGGACTGGGATATGAATAATGAGACTTGTGAATAGTGATTCTACTACAGTGATCATGAATGGTAATGAACATTAATTACGTAAATAGTAAAAATGAATAGTAATAATAAATAGTAACAATGAATAGTAGAATCAAAAATGGTAGTCAAAATAAATAGAAAATCAAGATGAATGAAATACTTACTGTATTAAGTTTTGAAATTGAAATCTGAATACAATAAAGATCCTTGAAATAGAACCTTAAATAAAAACTTTAAAATTTGGAAAATAAAAGTTTGAAATATTACAAAGAGGGTTGGAATGATTTTGGGAGAGTTTGGATTTTGGAAAAGACTAAGAAAGCTTATGAATTGCTAGAAAGCAGTGTAATCAACTCTGTCTCCGATGGTTGAATTTATAGAACCCATAGTCTATTATTTTCCTAGGCTTGGAACTTTGAAATGCTATGTTTATAGCCTTTTTGACTTCTTCCTTGACTTTGTTGCTTTGCTTGAATGACTTTGGTTGTTTTGCTTTTTAATGGTCTTTTCATACCCTTTTAATTTTTTGCTAAGTAGGCTTTTGACCTTGGCTTCCATGAATTGTTTTCCTGTAGCCTTAAATTGCTCGCCTAATTGTCTTCATAGTAGATAATTTGTCTTTTTCACTTTGAATCTGAATCCTTATCTTTTTCTAGCTTTTTGAATGGAGACACATCAACAATAGTAAAGACAACAAGAAGAAAATTGTAAACAATATGATGCATTATAGGTTAAATCTTTTATCATGTTCTTCTTGAAATCTTCTATTGCTCAACTAAAATATATTACCTCTTTGAGTTTAGTTTCCTTTAAAAGTAAACAAAATGTCACTTTAAAAGATGCAAAACATATAAATAGGTTCAAATTAGAAATCAAAACATAAATCCAAAAACATATGCAGACTTTGATATCTCATTCAGCAATACATAAGACATGTAATGCTTTCTCATTGAGTTGCATCTATACCAATGCCTTAAACATACACACATGCACACATACAATCACACACATCAAAATCTAAACTTTCTTTTCTAATGTAACAAAATATATAGAAGGTAGCACCAGAACCATTTCACAATGTTAAAGAGAATAGCAAATACACTGTAAAAAGAATACATAAAAGTTTTATTTCCAAAATTCTTCCTTTATTTTGGACCAGGCCTGGCTACAATTTAGACTGTTGGATTATGCCTTAAGGACCAATCATATGATGATTGTTTAGGTATATTATATATCATTCTGATTATAATTTATGGCAATTTATTATTATTATGTCTAATTCTTTATCTGCTTATTATGAATAAATATAATAATGTCCCTAGAATTCAGTTATTCTAAAATTATCCCTAGTCAAGTATTATTATTAATGGGACAATGATAATGCATTAAGACTAATATGTGTAGTGACTGATGACATGTGTCATAATATGAGATATTAAGTCAACACATTGGTACATGTTAGAGAACTATGCATTGGATCAACTTGCCATGAGGAATGCTACATGGATCATTATATAAATTGTCATAAGCATATCTCATAGTGATCATGATGTATGTGATCCTTTAGACTTGAGGTCATCAGAGATCCCAACATGAGGAGTTGCAGGTTTTGATACTACCAAACGTTACCCGTAACAGGATAAACTATAAAAGTAGCAATTAGATATGCAATAAATCATGTGGTGGGATGTTGAGTGATCAAGATAGGTTTTGCCCCTTCTATATAATGGAAGTGATATCTTTGGGTCCCTTGATTGAGTGATACCATAAAGTGCATAGTTGTGCTCAAATGAGTCGATATGTGATATTGGGCTCATTAGATTATATGAGTTTACTTGGGAATCAATAAATACAAAGATTGAACTATGCGAGCGTGACACGTTTCATGGCTTGTGTTCAATCAAGGTGTTTAGGGCAAAAGGATTCAATTATATGGTAACTTTTATCATCCAATATGTAATGTTGATTTACTAATATTCTCATAACTTGGGTAGTTTTGATGTGTTGCTAGACACTGCTCACTACTTATGACATAAAATAGATTTTATGTCATGGCCAACGTTATAAGAACTTATTGAGTCACACACTTAGATCATATCGAAAAAGGAGTTAAAAATTCATATAATAAATTTTGGTTAATCTCAAGGATCCTAATGTGAATAGGATTATATAAGGTTTTCTTTTTAAGACGGTATTCAGATCTCAGTATATATATCTAATCTAATGCAGCACATACATCTAATTTCATCTCAATATATATATATATATATATATATATATATATATATATATATATATATATATCTGATCTCATCTCAGTATAAATCCTAAACCCCTCCGGTCATTTGCTTGATGACGACCTTTTTTTTTCTGATTGGGTTTAGTTGAACGGCGTCCTTTTACCTTATGTTTTTGGCCACTTATTGAGACAGTTTTGTTGGAATGATGTCGTTTGCTTTTTGGTTTCTTATCATTGCATTGGATTATGTCGTTTGGTATTCTTTCTTTTTCAATTGTGGAGCCGTTGCTCCTAGCAATTGTCAGAAAAGATTCCTTTTGGTTTAGACTATTGGTCTGATTCAAACGCTTTTTCTCTCCCTTTGTTGTCCTGGTTTGCAAGCTTTCTCCAATGGTATTTGTTTCTTTTATATTGCTTTTTTTCCCGTTTATATTACTATGGTTTTTTGGTTCTACACCTAAGGAATTTTTATTTTTTTCGTCAATAATTCATAGTTAGTAGTTCAGCTCATAGGAGTGTGGAATATTTTTCGTCTAAATTTTGAATGCTCTTGGGTGGATAGTTTAGGTTTATTAGATTATTAGATTATTTACATGAAATGATGTCTCGTGTATAATTAATCAAGAGTCTTGTGTTTTTTTAATTTTCTTCTATATAATCAGCACTTTGTATGCTTTTCCAATTTTTTACTGTTTTGAATTTTAATTGTTAAACTATATATATAAATGGATGCTCTTGATGCTTTTCAATCTCTGCGTCACAGTTCTTGGTTGTCTACATGTTGCCTTCTTTTTCTTTTTTTTATTCTTGTCAGAACTCCTTTCTTTCTTGCATAATCAATTTTAGTATTTGCATAGCAGCACTTTTTCGTTTTGTCCTACTCTTTGGGTTTTCTCAAATGCTATTCATTCCTTTTCTACAATTTTCTACTGTCTTTAATTACTACCTCAGTACTAAATCATGACCATTGAAATTTCTCTATTTTTTATCAGACTAATAGTATAACATCTTATTTTCTTGCTCCTTCTTCATTCTTTATCTTGTTTGCCTGCTTTTTGTTTTACCTACTTCAATTTCCTTTGTTTTTTTGGATAGGTAGATAACTACATTCATTCCTCTTTATGTAAATTTTGTAATGGCATAACATCTTATTTTCTTGCTCTTTCTTCATTTTTTATCTTGGTTGCTTGCTTTTTTGTTTTACCTACTTCAATTTCCTTTGTTTTTTTTGGATAGGTAGATAACTACATTCATTCCTCTTTATGTAAATTTTGTTGTTTTGGATGTAAATTTCGTGTTTCAGAGCTCAAATTTCTACTATTTATGAGCTTTATATTCTGTTGCTTCAAGAAAAAATGGTTTATATGTCGTTACTTTAGAAGCAACTAGTTGTTGCTTCTCCTTCTTTTCTTCTGGGTTCATATCTTGTTTCTTTTTCTTCTATTGTGGGTTTGAGGGTCCTTGGTTGTATTGTTTATAAGCTTTATTTTTTCCTATATTCTGTTAGAGTCAAGAAAAATGTTTCGTTGCTTATGGACTCATATTCTATATTCTGTTAGAGTAAAGAATAAATATTTACATTTTGTGGTTTTTTAAAGGAGGTAAGGTATCTATGATCATAGTATAGTTTTTAGATTCTATTGCTTCTTGGACGTGTTCTTTTTTTATTATTATTTTCCTCTTTTTGATTCAGTCCTTATTGTTTATTATGAGAATTGTAGTGTTTTTCCACTCTTTCTAAGTGAGGTCTGAGTGGTTTTATTTTTTTTGTTCCATTAGATTTTTTTCTTTTGTAACTTGTTAGTGTTTTTTGTTTTTAGTCCATGTTCTATTCCTTATAAACCTTATGTGTTGCTAAACTGAAGGAAGAAGGGTTTTGTGGTTGTTGAATGCAGTGTTTCTGTGTAAGAGCCTTCTTGATATGGCATCAGTTTCATCCATTGACTGAGCTTTAGTGTTGTTTCAATTTGGAGGCTTTTTCAGAATGTTTTTGTTAAGTTTTATTAGTCATGCTGTTAGTATGTAGATAGCTTTGTGTGTGTTTTAGAGAATGGAATGTTTCATTAAGTAGTTCATGCAACTGTGGTGGGTTTGGAGTTGAACATATAGGTATCTGCTTAGAAATTTTGTGTTTTGAGAATCAAATATGCTGATCATAGGAAATGTCAATGAATGATGAGTGCTTACAAATATTTTGTGTCTTTTTCTTATAGTTTATTTTGTATTCTCCTTAACATTGGGAAATAGGTCTGCTTGATCTTTTCTATATATTTTGTTAAATGAGAGAAAGAAACTTTAGATTCTGTATGTGTGCTTTTATATGTGTGTGTATGTTGAAAGCTTTGCTACAAATGTGATGGTGGCTATAATGTGTTTGAACTTGAAATGTAAATGTCTCATTTTTTTGATGCCAATCAATTTGAAACCTTTTTCTTTCAGCTTACAAATTTTGTGTAGTGATAAGTGATTGTGCTGGTTATGGGAATATAACCTATTCAAAAGGTCATATCTTCGCATTATTTTCTATTGATCTAATGTGGATAATGTTGTTTTCTTATACTGAATTAGATGAGCTAGAATGTGGAGAAACATATTATTTTCTCATTACCACTGCTAAAGCACTTGCGTGTATTGCTTAAAAAATGTGCTGATTTTTTTTTTAGGGAGGGGGGGGGGGGATGGGGGTTGGTGGAGTTTGAAAATTGCTATCTGAACTTCACCCTTCACATGTATAGTGCCTGGTGTGTTTAAAGGTAACTCAAAACTTAGAGTTTAATAAGGAAAGTAACTCAAAAGTAACTCAATTATAAAGAACAATTGAGTTGAGCTCAAATGGAATTGAGAGGTCTTTGTGCCACTATATTTTGTTAGAGGCAGTTTTCTGTGCTAAATTATTTGTGCATTTACCTGTTGTATTTAGATGTTTGAGTAATAGTTTAAGTTCGGATTATGAAATATGGAAATTCCTTTCATCTTTACAAAAAGTTGATGCATCATTTTCATCTTAATGAGCTGGCAAATATTTTTAAAAGTTCGAAAAAATTCTATCGTCATACTTCATCTTTTTGATGACTAATGACAACTTCGAGGGTGCCTAGTTTATTATAGTTAAGCTTTTGAAATTGGATCATACTTTTGCATATTGCTTTCTCAACTCCGTTTCATATTTGGATTAAGAAGCTTATGTTGTTCCTTTATTATGTGTGCTCTTAAGTTTTGGGGCTCTTGTTTCTTAAATTGCAAATAAAATCTCATGGCATAGAATTTTCAATATGCTTTTCTCCATTTGTACTATTTTTTCTTCTGCATGGTGATTTTAAGTTTCAACTATCCTGATCTATGTTGCATTGTGACTTAATTCACTTTGTGTGTGAAGAGTAGATGCATAAAATTTATCTTGATTTGGTACTTATATGTGGAAATTTTTAGCATCTCTAATTGTTATGGTTTGCATTATCAAAATTTGTGTGTGTGTGTCTTTAGTGAATTAAAACTTTAAGGAGAATGGGTCATCATTAGTCTTTTGAAGTTTTCCTTGTCAATTGCCTGGATTGAGGGTTTTTGTTTTTTGCCAGTTGTTGTATTATGGGATCTCTCTATTGCTCAAGTATTATTTGATGTCAATGTAGGAAACCAAGTACATCATGCAGTGGAATTTTAAAATTTTGGTTTCCTCTAGGATTCATACGAAATGAGATCAAATCAGAGTTTAGAATATGTACCTTAGTAGTAGCGGTAGAATTGTTTTGCGAAGACCGTTGTTTGTCGAATCACCAGCAAAACTAATTCAGCTTTGCCTCTATAGTATCTACACGATCGTTCCAAGCCTCTAGTTATTGTTACACAAATAAATAGAAAAAGGAGCAGCAAAATCCTAAGCTGTTAGATTCAAAATTCTGCTCAAGAGTTGGGTTTTCTTCTTGTTTTTCTAACAAGAAGTCGGGGCTATTTTTTTTTCCTAAAGAACAGCCAAAGAGTTTCTTGTTTTCTTGAAAAGAATGGTGGCTGTTTTTTTTTCTCAAGAAAAGGCCAAAGGATTTCTTTTGCTGAACAAGAACAATGTTTGGTTTTTCTTCTTCAAGATGACGGGATTTCTTCAAAAAAAAAAAAAGCTGTGGGTTTTTCTTGTGTCTCACATTAGTTGTGCTGACCGAATCCCATCATAATATATGTATATATATATATATATATATGTGTGTGTGTGTAAGCATCTTTTACTAGTGGCTACATCCATTCACTCCAAATCTAGAGCATTAGCGCCTATGGCTTCACACACAAACTCTAATGCACAATCTAGCCTAGATGTTTTTAGCAACTACTTCACATTCCCTTTTTTCCTTGGTCCAAATTCATGTATATTCTAAAACACACACACACACAAGACACACACACTAAATGTACCACCATTCAAATGCATGCTATCATTAGATACAAGTAGAAAACTTCAATTAATGTGTAGCTCATCACTCTAAAACCCACAAGGAATCAAAAATCAAAGAGTGGTGAATCCAACAAAATTCCAACTTAGCAATCCCAAAATCACTCAAAGAGATGGAAGTTCAAGCCACAAAAATGCCAAACCCTAGCTCTAGAAAATCCTCAAGATTGGGGAAAATGTGCAAATAATCAAGATGAAAACAAATAATATGTGATTTCTCTAATAAACATGGCATATCTCAATAAAATCGTTGTCATGCTACCATCTAGGCAATGTTCATTACATTTAAGCAACCATCATGACATTATGACTTAAATGTGTTGCATTGATTACTATCACCTCTCCCAAACTTAAGATATGTTGCATGTTAAGCCCTAAAACTAGCTAATTAAAGAAAATAAATTAACAAAATGCAAAAAAATAAACTTTAAACCTAAATGCAATTAACATAAACATAAAGGAGAATATTTACACATCATGATTCATCAATGAATTTTTAGGATCAAAAAAATGAAAAAAGTTGACAATTCATCCAAAATAACTCATTGAGGCATTTTTTCAACACACATGATGAGCAAGGTGAAAACTTGAAATTTCACAAAATTAGTAAGCACCAAAACAATATATTTCATCAAATATATCAATTCATAGAAAGAAATTATATTAATTCAAAATCAAAATCATTGTAATGAAATTTGAAAGGTTCAACAATTCATACCTTGTGTTTGATGAGATTGGATTGATGATGTTTGTTTGATTTCATGTTAGAGGAGGTATGGATCACTTAAGATGGATTGGACTTAAAGAAGATCTGTTTGGATCAAAGGAGATGATATAACATAGGCAACATTTCATGCTCTTCCAAAAATGCATATCTTTCATCAAACAAGGGGAGTTTGGAGGGAATAATTGTTTCATGCTTGAGATTCAAAAAACACCTCCTCCTTCATCATTTCACCAACACCTTCTTCTACCATGCAATAATTTAGAAAGTGATATTTAACTAACTAAAACAACACCATTGGAACAAGAGAGAAACACACAAATGAGAAGGAGGGTGATCCTTGGGTTCAATGCAAGGGTAGGCTATTTGGACTCCTTCTCTCCTCATCCACCCCAGAGCACATTAGCGCCTATGGCTTCCAATCTCTTCTCTCTCATCCCTACAGAGCACACGCGCGCCTAGCTTCCACACAACTCTAATGCATAGTTCAAGTGTTTAATCTAAGAAAACCACCTATTTTTCCTCCACATCTCCTTTCGGTCTCAATGGAATTAAAGAATGGCTTCCACACAATTTTAGTGCAATTAAGCTTATATGGTAGTTGTTTCTTTCTCAAACACCTAAATCTAAAGCAGGTCCAAATTCATGTATATTCTAAAACACGGAATCAAAATAAACCTAATCAATACATCAAACACCAAGAATCACCCAAAATAATTAAATAACCAACAATCACAAGGAGAATTAACAAAGCATATGATATGAAAGTAAAAAAAACTTCTTAATCAAAAGAGTGGTGAATCCAACAAATTTCAAGCCACAAATGCCAAACCTAGCCTCTAAAAAAATCCTCAAGATTGGAATCATCTCATTTGGGTATTTAGTAAGAGTTATGAGCGAATTTGAAAAACGTTCTTCATGAAAGTTTTAGCTCTATTCCTCATATTTCCATAGCATCTTTAATCACCTCATTTGGACATTCGATGAGAATCACAAATATAATGTGATTTCTCTAATAAACATGGCATATCTCAATAAAATCTATGTAAGCGTGAAAAACACATATCTAAGTTTATGAATATTTGATTCTGTATGTATGTATGTATGATATATATGTATATGTGTATGTATGTGTGTATGTAAATTAGGGTAAAATTTATTTTAAGAGTTTTACTTGAACTACCAAATTATAATCTATTTGAGATTGGTTGCCAACCACAAGAATCCCATTTGAATTTGGCTTTCTTAATTTCAGATTTTAATAATTAATAAATCCAAAACTATTTTGGATTTATTAATACTAAAACCAAACATATTTAGTCTTAAATCTAAATACTGTTTTAAACTGGAAAACCTTATATAATCCTATTCATATTAGGATCCTTGAGATTAACCAAAATTCATCATATGAATTCTTAACTCCTTTTTGGATATGATCTAAGTGTGTAACCCAATAGGTTCTTATAACGTTGGCCATAACATAAAATCTATTTTATGCCATAAGTAGTGAGCAGTGTCTAGCAACACATCAAAGCTACCCAAGTTATGAGAATGTTAGTAAATCGACATTACTTATTGGGTGATAAAAGTTACCATGTAATTCAATCTTTTTGCCCTAGATACCTTGATTGAACACGAGCCATGAAACGTGTCACGCTCGCATAGTTCAATCTTTGTGTTTATTGATTCCCAAGTAGACTCATATAATCAAATAAGCCCCATATCACATATCGACTCAGTTGAGTACGACCATGCATTTTATGGTATCACTCAATCAAGGGACCCACAGATATCACTCCCATTATATAAAAGGGGCAAATCCTATCTTGATCACTCAACATCCCACTACATGATTTATTACAGATCTAATTGCTACTTTTATAATTCACCCTGTTACGGGTAACGTTTGGTAGTATCAAAACATGCAACTCCTCACGTTGGGATCTCTGATGACCTCAAGTCTAAGGATCACATACATCATCATCACCATGAGATATGCTTATGACAATTTATATAATGATCCATGTAGCATTCCTTATAGCAGGTTGATCCAATACATAGTTCTCTAACATGTACCCATGTGTTGACTTAATATCTTATATTATGACACATGTCATCAGTCACTGCTCATATTAGTCTTAATGCTTTATCATTGTCCCATTAATGATAATACTTGACTAGGGATAATTTTAGAATAACTGAATTCTAGGAATATTATTATATTTATTCATAATACGCAGATAAAGAATTAGACATAATAAAAATAAATTGCCATAAATTATAATCATAATGATATAATATATGCCTAAACAATCATCATATGATTGGTCCTTAAGGCATAATCCAATAGTCTAAATTGTGGCCAAGCACGGTTCAAAATAAAGGAAGAATTTTGGAAATAAAACTTTTATGTATTCTTTTTATAGGGTATTTGCTATTCTCTTTAACATTGTGAAATGGTACTAGTGCTCCCTTCTATATATTTTGTTACATTAGAAAAGAAGGTTTAGATTCTGATGTGTGTGATTGTATGTGTGCGTGTGTGTATGTTTAAGGCATTGGTATAGATGCAACTCAATGAGAAAGCATTACATGTCTTATGTATTGCTGAATGAGATATCAAAGTCTGCATATGTTTTTGGATTTATGTTTTGATTTCTAATTTGAACCTGTTTATATGTTTCGCATCTTTTAAAGTGAACTTTTGTTTACTTTTAAAGGCAACTAAACTCAAAGAGGTAATATATTTTAGTTGGGCAGTAGAAGATTTCAAGAAGAACATGATAAAAGATTTAACCTATAATGCATCATTTTGTTTACAATTTCCTTGTTGTTGTATTTACTATTGTTGATGTGCATTTAAAAATCGAGGCTAGGTACATATAAAGTATTTTGTGTTGTGATTTTGCAATTTGCTTTGGTCTTGATTTTGACATTGTTCAAATGCTTTTGTATTTATGTTTTCACCAGTTGCTATTAAGCGTTAAAGAGTCTTTGTGCTTTTTAATTCTTTCATACTATCTGCTTATATGAAACTTGAGTGTTTTTGTTGTTACGTATTCTTTAAAATTTTATGATTTGGACAGTTTTTTGGATGAATTTTATATTCCAATTTTGTTTGTGACTGTATCTGATTTCTTGTCTGAAAATGGGGGCAGTTTGAGTTGATATATGGAAAATTCAATTGGAATGAGTAAAGATTAAATGTGAATTTAGCTGTGTATTTTTTGTATATTCAATTTAGCTTGAAATGAGTTCAACCCATCCCCTATGCAAATATAAGATTTTGAAGGGGGATAGAGGGATTTAGAGAGAGATGAGAAATTAGGAAAAATAAGTTTGGTTGTTATGATGGTTCTATATGTTGTTTTCTATGTTTATATGTTCACAAGGGATTGCCCTGCATTTTTCAAGACATTTAACAAGATAAGATGTATAGTTTTTTTATTGAATTGTGTTTCTTTTTTGCTTTGGTATCTAGGATTTGTCTTTGTATTTATTAAAAATTTTATTGGATCTACAGATGCATTGAGAAACCTACAACCATGGAAATGTTCAGCAAAGTTGTTTTCTACTTTTGAATTTTACTAAAATTTAGTTTCTGCATTAATACTTATTATTCAGTACTTGGGATAACATTGTTGTCATTTCATGGAGTTGTTTCAATGTTTTGCCTGGCAATCTTAGTATTCCCACTTTCATGGGATTTATTTCATTTTGTATCTAAAAATGGAGGAATTTAAGTTGATGGACACAATTTATATGTTCAAAAGGGACTGCCCTGCACAAAAAGAAAGATTTTTCAAGACATTTAACAAGATAAGATGTATAGTTTTTTTATTGAATTGTGTTTCTATTTTTCTTTGGTGTCTAGGATTTGTATTTGTGTTTATTAAATTTTTTTTTTGGATCTAGAGATACATTGAGAAACTTGCAACCATGTAAATGTTTATCAAAATTGCTTTCTGCTTTTGAATTTTACTAAAATTTAGTTTTTGCATTAGTACTTATTGTTCAGTACTTGGGATAACATTGTTGTCATTTCATGGAGTTGTTTCAGTGTTTTACCTGGCAATCTCAGTATTCCCATTTTCATGGGAGTTTTATTTCATTTTTTGTCTAAAATGGAGAAATTTAAGTTGATGGATGCAAAATTTGAAAAATTTCTGCAATAGACTCGATCCAAAAAAAAATTCTCTTTTAGATTGTTCATGTGTATTTAGATATATATCCTCACTTATTTTTGAATAAATATTAAAAAAGAGTTAAGCTGAATCAAATATGTCTACTATTCAACTATAACATTCTAAAGAATAATAAATATATAGAAACTTTCTATTCAGTTCTTATTTATTGTATTTATGTCTAGAGAAAGAATTGAATGTGCTAATGAGCATGCTTTTCTCCAAGAATTCGAAATTCTTGGAATCTGATTTTTTATATGTGCATATGATGTAAATTTACAATTTAGAGATATTGATTAAGCCTAAATAGTCTAATTGTTGTATGATCCTTAAAGATAGGTTTATGAACTTTATGCAATTTCAGAAAATTGTTTGGGTTTGTGACATCAGTTATTGCGCTCTTTACGTTTTACACTTGTTAAGGATGTTAAAATGAATCATTAGGCAAGTAATGTGGACATGCACACTATATAAATGTAGAAAGGTCTTCATGCTAACAAAATAGGGTTTGTTTTCGTTGGTTATCTACTTACGAAGCATTAAACTGCTTGTTGTTAATGGCACATCATGAATCACCTGGTGAATCATTTGACAGTGAAAGTCTTCTGAATTGTAGGTTTATGGACTTACTTAGTCTTTTGTCTATGAATACATGTCTTATTATGGATAGTACTTTATTTTGTTATTGCAGAATGTGAATTTTTATTGCCGCTCACAGTTATTTCTAAATAGTATACCATAACAATGTTGTGGTTTCATGGGGTGATTTAAGTGTCTTTCGTGATGAACTTTCTGTTTCAGTTTTTATTGCAAATTTAGCTCATCTTATATGTGAAAATGAAGAATCTGAGGTTAATATATAAAAAAAAAATTGTGAAATGTACAGTATACTGACTAATTGCTAATATCCAAGTAAAAGTAACTTTTATTTTTTATGTGTACTACTATGCTCTTTTTCTAATTTTTATTATTTCATGATCTTACTTCTTTTGTCTTAATTTGTTCCATATGATGGTGCTATTTACCTTCGTTTATATGGATAGTATTTACTTTTGAAGTTCATTCTACATTCTAGTAATCATCTGTGAGTAATTGTTCTTAAGCAATTAGTTGATGCATTAGATTTGGTTTTTTTTATGCTTTGCTGATATATTAATTCTTTTCTTTTCCTATAGATTATCGTTTGGCTTGTCAGTTCCATTGAACAAACAAGGATCAAGAATTGGTTGGTGTTTCCAAAGGTTTCTTTTTTCATTATCTTCTTTTTCTCTCTTTTGTTTCTTGCAAATCTACTCTTAGTTCCTAAACATGTGTTTGTAATTTAAGTTATCTATTTAACTCATGTGTTTGTAATCTGTTGTTGTGATATTCTTGTGCTCATTGATGCAAGATTCTTTCATTATCATGTTTAATTATATTCTTTCAATTTGGCCTAATTCATTATATTTTTTTTATTGGAATTGTGTTTTTTTCCATATCTTCATCTTTCTTTTTGCATAGTAATTTTTATTATTTGTGCGTCTTTTTATTTCTGCTGTATTCTTTGTTTTTTTTTTGTTTAGATGGGAGAAAGTGATGTTCCATCTACTTTTTAGCTAAAAATGATGTTGCATAATTTAATGCTTATTTAGAAAAACGTAGGCAGCGTTATGTAAAATGGCAAAACCTCATGTATGCCGTTGAAAAAATTGAGCAGTTAGCTCATAGGAGATAAGCTTATGCTAAGAAACGAGAAAAGCTTAGGAATAATGTGTCTCCTTCTGATGTTGATTCCCCATTAGAAAATAGGAGATCAGATGACCATCATTATAGAACTAAGATAGCTTTTGACCATATAGAGACTGGTGTTTGGGTACTGAATTCGAAAGTTACGCTTAATAGGCCAATGTCTGCATGTTGCAGTGAAGCAACAGCTTCTGTTCCTAACCTTTCAGGTGATAGTGCTTTTCTTAATTCCAAGAGAAGTTCATATTCCATAGACTAGTTATCTAATCGGACTTCTTATTCCTGTAAATATATAGTCTCTTTTCCTTTTGTGTTATTAAATCATTTTCTATCTATTAATCTTTACAATAGGTTCTCCTTACCAACCACTAGATACTAATCGGCTTAGTCATACTGTCCTTTTTATATCACCTTCAACTGTTATGGTTAGATGTTTTGGCCATATAGTTTATACCTTCAAAGTTAAGAAATTGACTATGTAATTGTGCATTGAGGGCTCTTTACAGATTTCTATAGGCAATTCTAAGAGCTGCTTAGGTTCTTCTTTCTGTCTACAAGACGAATTACTTGAAAGTAACCATGTCCCATATTGGAAACTTACTAGCGGTAGAGGTATTTCATGATAATTAGTTGCATTTCATTACTTCATACTTCCCTGTTAATGTCGATATTATTCTTGATGACTATTTCCTAATATTGCGCAATCATTCCTTCTTGTATCTTTTGAAAAAAAGGCTATGAAATGGTGTAAAAAAGAACGAAACAATATAGCTTCTTCTTCTTTTGTAGATAAAATTCCTAAAAAATATTTGATTCTTTCACCTATTTTGAATTGTCAATATTGAAATGCCAAGCGTTTTCATCTAGAGCCTCTAAATTTTTGCTGTTTAAGGGGTTAGGTTTCTCTTGTTAGTCATCCAATGCCCTATTCTCTTCGGCATCTTTTTATGGCTAATGATGAAGAGTCGATTCAATTTAGGAAAAATGTCCACACCTATAATAACAATTTTTCCTTCACATCTTTGGGTGTCAAATATTATAAAAAATTTTCAGAAAATACTCGTGGTATGTACATCTTTCGTGTGTAGGGCTAGATTTACCATTTCTTGAATAGTTTTCTTCCAAATAATGAATGCACATGTGGAATTCAGTTCTATTTCTATGATAGCAAGCAAAAGCTTTCTCATAGGCTTTAATCATCCGATAGAATGCGTTCATCTACTGTAAACCTTTTGTCCATAATTTTTCGGGACAATCCTTGTACTAAGTTTTTCAAAAATCTTCATTATGTTTCGAGTCTTGAAGATCATAGAATAATTCTCAACTACAGTCCTTCGTTAGATCAACGCCGGTACAACTTACATTCTATTTTTGAAGTTTTTGTCATTTTTTTGTGAATCCGAAGCTCTTGGTTCAGATTCCATATCTCACATTCATTTTTACACTCATTCAAATGCAACTTACCCAATCAAACATTACTACGGATGTTATGATCCTTTACAATATCTTCTTTTATTTCCTTAAGGAGAAACAAGATGGCATAAGAGTATTAAAAAAGTTTATTGAAACATAAACAAAAGATAGCATTTGTGTTGGGCAATTGATCCTATTGATCCCTCTATGTTGACTGAACCTTCTGAATTAACAGATTTAGATAAGGAAGGTTAGTTCTAGGTCCTTTGTCATTTTAAATGACATTTAAGTGCTTCGTCGTGTTAGTGGTTTCTTTTTTATATAAAAAAGAAAGTTGATCTTTTATTATTATTATTATTGTTTCTCCCTGTTCTTTCTTTAGCAATTCAGAAAGCCAATAAAGATAATTCAATGGTGTCTGTTAGGGAGTATTATTGCTATGGACTTCAAATGAGAGATGATGACCAGTCAATGTTATTGCATTCACTCAAAATTTTCCAACAATTTGTAGTTGACATGTACATTAAAATTGAAACTTGTAGATTGGATTTTCATAGACACAGGGAAAGAGAGATTAGGACTGACATTTTAAAAGGAATTCTTGATTCTCTATCCATTGGAGAAATAAGAGGATCCAATGTAGGTCGAAAAATCATTTTGTTAGCTTCTTTTGTTGGTAGACCTAGAGATATGTGTAGCAGGAATTTGGATGCAATGGCTTTAGTGCAACAAGTATGGAAAACTAGACCTCTTTCTTACCATGACTTGTAATCCTAATTGGCCAAAGATTCAAGAAAATTTAAAATACCATGAGACTCCATTTGATAGGCCTGATTTGTTGTCGAGAGTCTTTAGAGCCAAACTTAAAGTGCTGAAGAATGAATTGTTCAAAAAAAAAAAAAGATTTTTGATGAAGTTGCTACCCGTGTTTATGCTATTGGGTCCAAAAAAGAGATCCGTCCCATTCTCACTGTTTACTTATCTTAATATGAGGGTCTAAACCATTGAATCCCAAAGCTTATGATCGCATTGTGTCGACTAAGATACCAAATCCAAAAATAAATCCACACCTATATAAATGTGTTGTTGGACATATGCTTCATGGTCCTTGTGGGGTTATGAATCTAGAAAATCCATGCATGAGAGATAGAAGGTGTAAAAATCATTATCCTAAAAACTTTTGCGAACAAACATCCCATGCAAATGCTACCTATCCCCATTATAGACGTTAAAATGGTGGTCGAACTGTGAAGGTTCGAGGCCATTTTTTGGACAATAGATGGGTGGTCCTTTATAATCTGTATCTTTTAGCTTTATTCGACTACCATTTGAACGTAGAAGTTTGCTTAACAATAAAATTGGCTAAATTCTTGAGAAACCTGATAGCAGAATTTTGAAGCTAGCAGCTTAGGATTTTGCTGCTCTTTTTTTATAGTTCTTCCCTTGGGTTCCCTACAAAGTGCATTGCAATAGTTACTATTAACATTTTAGTAGCATTAGATTGAGTAATAATTCTTCCTTGTTCATCTTCAACTTCAATAGTGTGATCTAAAATTGATAATTTATCTTGCATTGTTACTGCATGATCCCACCATTTCTTAAGCGAGAAATGTGTGATAACTAATAAACATGCTGCGTCTTTCTTTACCATTTTTAGCTTTGTAGGCAAATTTAGGCATACCCTTTTCTTGTGGTGTATTTAATATTTCATATTCAGATTTCCCATCTATATTCCATTCATAAATTGAAGCACCTACAAGAATGGAAATAGGGATTACTGTAATTACTTTTGATAAAGAATATCAAATAAATTTTGACTATTTACAAGAATTTTTTGATAATTCAGAAACAAAAAAAAAAGTATTTTTTTATCTTTAGATCAAAGAATTCAGAATTAATATATCAGCAAAGCATAAAAAAAACCAAATCTAATGCATCAACTAATTGCTTAAGAACAATTACTCACAGATGATTACTAGAATGTAGAATGAACTTCAAAAGTAAATACTATCCATATAAACGAAGGTAAATAGCACCATCATATGGAACAAATTAAGACAAAAGAAGTAAGATCATGAAATAATAAAAATTAGAAAAAGAGCATAGTAGTACACATAAAAAATAAAAGTTACTTTTACTTGGATATTAGCAATTAGTCAGTATACTGTACATTTCACAATTTTTTTTTTTATATATTAACCTCAGATTCTTCATTTTCACATATAAGATGAGCTAAATTTGCAATAAAAACTGAAACAGAAAGTTCATCACAGAAGACACTTAAATCACCCCGTGAAACCACAACATTGTTATGGTATACTATTTAGAAATAACTGTGAGCGGCAATAAAAATTCACATTCTGCAATAACAAAATAAAGTACTATCCATAATAAGACATGTATTCATAGACAAAAGACTAAGTAAGTCCATAAACCTACAATTCAGAAGACTTTCACTGTCAAATGATTCACCAGGTGATTCATGATGTGCCATTAACAACAAGCAGTTTAATGCTTCGTAAGTAGATAACCAACGAAAACAAACCCTATTTTGTTAGCATGAAGACCTTTCTACATTTATATAGTGTGCATGTCCACATTACTTGCCTAATGATTCATTTTAACATCCTTAACAAGTGTAAAACGTAAAGAGCGCAATAACTGATGTCACAAACCCAAACAATTTTCTGAAATTGCATAAAGTTCATAAACCTATCTTTAAGGATCATACAACAATTAGACTATTTAGGCTTAATCAATATCTCTAAATTGTAAATTTACATCATATGCACATATAAAAAATCAGATTCCAAGAATTTCGAATTCTTGGAGAAAAGCATGCTCATTAGCACATTCAATTCTTTCTCTAGACATAAATACAATAAATAAGAACTGAATAGAAAGTTTCTATATATTTATTATTCTTTAGAATGTTATAGTTGAATAGTAGACATATTTGATTCAGCTTAACTCTTTTTTAATATTTATTCAAAAATAAGTGAGGATATATATCTAAATACACATGAACAATCTAAAAGAGAATTTTTTTTTGGATTGAGTCTATTGCAGAAATTTTTCAAATTTTGCATCCATCAACTTAAATTTCTCCATTTTAGACAAAAAATGAAATAAAACTCCCATGAAAATGGGAATACTGAGATTGCCAGGTAAAACACTGAAACAACTCCATGAAATGACAACAATGTTATCCCAAGTACTGAACAATAAGTACTAATGCAAAAACTAAATTTTAGTAAAATTCAAAAGCAGAAAGCAATTTTGCTAAACATTTACATGGTTGCAAGTTTCTCAATGTATCTCTAGATCCAATAAAAAATTTAATAAACACAAATACAAATCCTAGACACCAAAGAAAAATAGAAACACAATTCAATAAAAAAACTATACATCTTATCTTGTTAAATGTCTTGAAAAATCTTTCTTTTTGTGCAGGGCAGTCCCTTTTGAACATATAAATTGTGTCCATCAACTTAAATTCCTCCATTTTTAGATACAAAATGAAATAAATCCCATGAAAGTGGGAATACTAAGATTGCCAGGCAAAACATTGAAACAACTCCATGAAATGACAACAATGTTATCCCAAGTACTGAATAATAAGTATTAATGCAGAAACTAAATTTTAGTAAAATTCAAAAGTAGAAAACAACTTTGCTGAACATTTCCATGGTTGTAGGTTTCTCAATGCATCTGTAGATCCAATAAAATTTTTAATAAATACAAAGACAAATCCTAGATACCAAAGCAAAAAAGAAACACAATTCAATAAAAAAACTATACATCTTATCTTGTTAAATGTCTTGAAAAATGCAGGGCAATCCCTTGTGAACATATAAACATAGAAAACAACATATAGAACCATCATAACAACCAAACTTATTTTTCCTAATTTCTCATCTCTCTCTAAATCCCTCTATCCCCCTTCAAAATCTTATATTTGCATAGGGATGGGTTGAACTCATTTCAAGCTAAATTGAATATACAAAAAATACACAGCTAAATTCACATTTAATCTTTACTCATTCCAATTGAATTTTCCATATATCAACTCAAACTGCCCCCATTTTCAGACAAGAAATCAGATACAGTCACAAGCAAAATTGGAATATAAAATTCATCCAAAAAACTGTCCAAATCATAAAATTTTAAAGAATACGTAACAACAAAAACACTCAAGTTTCATATAAGCAGATAGTATGAAAGAATTAAAAAGCACAAAGACTCTTTAACGCTTAATAGCAACTGGTGAAAACATAAATACAAAAGCATTTGAACAATGTCAAAATCAAGACCAAAGCAAATTGCAAAATCACAACACAAAATACTTTATATGTACCTAGCCTCGATTTTTAAATGCACATCAACAATAGTAAATACAACAACAAGGAAATTGTAAACAAAATGATGCATTATAGGTTAAATCTTTTATCATGTTCTTCTTGAAATCTTCTACTGCCCAACTAAAATATATTACCTCTTTGAGTTTAGTTGCCTTTAAAAGTAAACAAAAGTTCACTTTAAAAGATGCGAAACATATAAACAGGTTCAAATTAGAAATCAAAACATAAATCCAAAAACATATGCAGACTTTGATATCTCATTCAGCAATACATAAGACATGTAATGCTTTCTCATTGAGTTGCATCTATACCAATGCCTTAAACATACACACACGCACACATACAATCACACACATCAGAATCTAAACCTTCTTTTCTAATGTAACAAAATATATAGAAGGGAGCACTAGTACCATTTCACAATGTTAAAGAGAATAGCAAATACCCTATAAAAAGAATACATAAAAGTTTTATTTCCAAAATTCTTCCTTTATTTTGAACCAGGCTTGGCCACAATTTAGACTATTGGATTATGCCTTAAGGACCAATCATATGATGATTGTTTAGGCATATATTATATCATTATGATTATAATTTATGGCAATTTATTTTTATTATGTCTAATTCTTTATCTGCGTATTATGAATAAATATAATAATATTCCTAGAATTCAGTTATTCTAAAATTATCCCTAGTCAAGTATTATCATTAATGGGACAATGATAAAGCATTAAGACTAATATGAGCAGTGACTGATGACATGTGTCATAATATAAGATATTAAGTCAACACATGGGTACATGTTAGAGAACTATGTATTGGATCAACCTGCTATAAGGAATGCTACATGGATCATTATATAAATTGTCATAAGCATATCTCATGGTGATGATGATGTATGTGATCCTTAGACTTGAGGTCATCAGAGATCCCAACGTGAGGAGTTGCATGTTTTGATACTACCAAACGTTACCCGTAACAGGGTGAATTATAAAAGTAGCAATTAGATCTGTAATAAATCATGTAGTGGGATGTTGAGTGATCAAGATAGGATTTGCCCCTTTTATATAATGGGAGTGATATCTGTGGGTCCCTTGATTGAGTGATACCATAAAATGCATGGTCGTACTCAACTGAGTCGATATGTGATATGGGGCTTATTTGATTATATGAGTCTACTTGGGAATCAATAAACACAAAGATTGAACTATGCGAGCGTGACACGTTTCATGGCTCGTGTTCAATCAAGGTATCTAGGGCAAAAAGATTGAATTACATGGTAACTTTTATCACCCAATAAGTAATGTCGATTTACTAACATTCTCATAACTTGGGTAGCTTTGATGTGTTGCTAGACACTGCTCACTACTTATGGCATAAAATAGATTTTATGTTATGGCCAACGTTATAAGAACCTATTGGGTTACACACTTAGATCATATCCAAAAAGGAGTTAAGAATTCATATGATGAATTTTGGTTAATCTCAAGGATCCTAATATGAATAGGATTATATAAGGTTTTCCAGTTTAAAACAGTATTTAGATTTAAGACTAAATATGTTTGGTTTTAGTATTAATAAATCCAAAATAGTTTTGGATTTATTAATTATTAAAATCTGAAATTAAGAAAGCCAAATTCAAATGGGATTCTTGTGGTTGGCAACCAATCTCAAATAGATTATAATTTGGTAGTTCAAGTAAAACTCTTAAAATAAATTTTACCCTAATTTACATACACACATACATACACACACACACACACACACACACACACACATATATATATATATACATATATTATGATGGGATTCGGTCAGCACAACTAATGTGAGACACAAGAAAAACCCACAGCTTTTTTTTTTTTGAAGAAATTCCGTCATCTTGAAGAAGAAAAACCAAACATTGTTCTTGTTCAGCAAAAGAAATCCTTTGGCCTTTTCTTGAGAAAAAAAAACAGCCACCATTCTTTTCAAGAAAACAAGAAACTCTTTGGCTGTTCTTTAGGAAAAAAAAATAGCCCCGACTTCTTGTTAGAAAAACAAGAAGAAAACCCAACTCTTGAGCAGAATTTTGAATCTAACAGCTTAGGATTTTGCTGCTCCTTTTTCTATTTATTTGTGTAACAATAACTAGAGGCTTGGAACGATCGTGTAGATACTATAGAGGCAAAGCTGAATTAGTTTTGCTGGTGATTCGACAAACAACGGTCTTCGCAAAACAATTCTACCGCTACTACTAAGGTACATATTCTAAACTCTGATTTGATCTCATTTCGTATGAATCCTAGAGGAAACCAAAATTTTAAAATTCCACTGCATGATGTACTTGGTTTCCTACATAGACATCAAATAATGCTTGAGCAATAGAGAGATCCCATAATACAACAACTAGAAAAAAACAAAAACCCTCAATCCAAGAAATTGACAAGGAAAACTTCAGAAGACTAATCTAGAAAGAAAAATTCCATCGTCCAAATTAGTAGCCAATTTCCAATTCCCTTAGGATTTCAACTCCAGAATACAAACTTTGTACTATTCATTTTTTCCAAGTTTCCTTCAAGGATCTTTTCTATATTTAGATTACAATTTCAAATTTCAATAAAGTAAGTGTTTTATTCATCTCGATTTGCTGATCATTTTGAGTACCATATTCATTATTTTCACTATTCACGTTGATTACTATTCACGCAATTACTATTCATAATTACTATCCCATGTCCTTGGTTCGGGAATTCAAAATCAAATGGTGGACTCAAGTTTCAATTACTCAAGAAACGGTGGCGGCACAATTTTCTGGTGCGCATCAGATTCCACAGACGGGAATAAAGATTCAATCACCAAAGCAGGCTCAAGGACCACCCTTGGCGGTACCAGTAACTATTGCAAAAGCAAATGAGACAATTCAAAAACATGAAAAGAAAAAAGGAAAAATTACAGAAAGCCAAATTCCATCTGTGCCAGAACTAATCCAAAAGGATAAAGAGATGGCTGAGGGCTGGGCACAATATCAAGAATTCATGCAGTTTATGCAATTCAAAGAAAAAGCAAAATCAATGTCTATCAATAGCAAGGCCTCATCGGAAGGATCATCCACAAATCCATTCGGCGGTCCCTTAGCTCAAGACCCCTTTGATTTATAAACTCACAAATTTTCTGTTTTGCAGGATTCAATGAAGAAAGTTACTCAAACAGATGTATACTGGGAAATCTCAGAATATTGATTCGTAAGAATCGTGATTCAAAGTATGAAATCAAAAGAATCCCCAGAATTTCAAGTGTTTACAATGTTGCTCAAACCATTCAAAATCGAGAGATTGGATCATTTTAACCAGCCAATTTATCCAAATGCATTTACCCTTTCGGTGACGAATCTCAAAAGAAGCAAAATCGAGACTATGTTCAAAGATTAAGACGAGCAATCGAAGAAGACAATCAATGGCAAGCCATTCAAGAATTCATGGAAAACTGGGTTCCAAGACTTAGCGAAGAACCACCAGTTTACTCTCAATCACCAATTCCAAATCAAGAAGCCTCAAGTTCTGTTACTCCAGAGGATTCAACTTCTCCAAGATCTCAAGCAGCATTTCAAAATAGATTCTCCTCACAAACCTTTATTCCAGAGGTTCAAACCAATCCAAGACCAAGTCAAAGAAATCAAAAGCAAATTCTAGACAAATTGATGCTACGAAGTCTTCTGCAACAAATTCAATCTAGAAGCATCTGCAACAAATTCAATCCAGACCAAAAGTCTTCAAAAGAGCCACAACGTCAAAAAGGCTATAAGGCCTAAATATTCATAAGTCAAAAAGGCTATCAAGCCTATAGAGTTATCCGTTCAGAAAAAACTCTATAAATACCAATTCAAGAGACACAGCAAAGCACACAGCAAATCCCAGAATACACAGCAAGTCTTACAAAACCTTTCAATCTAGAAAGAAAAATTCCATCGTCCAAATTAGTAGCCAATTTCCAATTCCCTTAGGATTTCAACTCCAGAATACAAACTTTGTACTATTCATTTTTTCCAAGTTTCCTTCAAGGATCTTTTCTGTATTCAGATTACAATTTCAAATTTCAATAAAGTAAGTGTTTTATTTATCTCGATTTGCTGATCATTTTGAGTACCATATTCATTATTTTCACTATTCACGTTGATTACTATTCATGATTACTATTCACGCAGTTACTATTCATAATTACTATTCATGATTACTGTTTATTTTTACTATTCACGTCATTACTATTCACAATTACTGTTCATTAATTTTCAAAATTAAAAATCACTGTAGCTTAATTAGTATATGATCATCCCAAAGCTTATGATCGCATTGTGTCGACTAAGATACCAAATCCAAAAATAAATCCACACCTATATAAATGTGTTGTTGGACATATGCTTCATGGTCCTTGTGGGGTTATGAATCTAGAAAATCCATGCATGAGAGATAGAAGGTGTAAAAATCATTATCCTAAAAACTTTTACGAACAAACATCCCATGCAAATGCTACCTATTCCCATTATAGACGTCAAAATGGTGGTCGAACTGTGAAGGTTCGAGGCCATTTTTTGGACAATAGATGGGTGGTCCTTTATAATCTGTATCTTTTAGCTTTATTCGACTACCATTTGAACGTAGAAGTTTGCTTAACAATAAAATTGGCTAAATTCTTAAGAAACCTGATAGCAGAATTTTGAAGCTAGCAGCTTAGGATTTTGCTGCTCTTTTTTTATAGTTATTTGTGTGACAATAACTAGAGGCTTAGAACGATCGTGTGGATACCATAGAGGCAAAGTTGAATTGGTTTTGCTGGTGATTCGACAAACAACGGTCTTCGCAAAACAATTCTACCACTACTACTAAGGTACATATTCTAAACTCCAATTTGATCTCACTTCGTATGGATCCTGGAGGAAACCAAAATTTTAAAATTCCACTGCATGATGTGCTTGGTTTCCTACATAAACATCAAATAATACCTGAGCAATAAAGAGATCTCATAATACAACAACTAGCAGAAAACAAAAACCCTCAATCCAAGCAATTGACAAGGAAAACTTTAGAAGAATAATGATGACCCATTTTCCTCAAAGTTTTAATTCACTAAAGACACACACGAAAATTTTGACAATGCAAACCATAACAATTGGAGATGCTAAAAATTTCCACATATAAGTACCAAATCAAGATAAATTTTATGCATATACACTTCACACACAAAGTGAATTAAGTCACAATGCAACATAGATCAGGATAGTCCATGTTGCAAAAAGGAATTATTGATCCCCTATTGACAATTTCTACTATCTTGCAACAAATTAATTTGTATACGTTCATGTTGCAGAAAGGAATTATTAATGCGGGCCGAGCTGATATATCCATTAGGGAGACATATTTCGATGTAAATGATAATTCAAACGTCTTTGTAATGAACTTGTGTATACGTTAAGTTGCTTAGCGCTTTTCCATAAATTGTGCAGTCAGAAATGAAGAAGATGCATGCCACCCAGAGAATGCTAAATTTCGATGACTTGGCGGTCATGCAATTTGTTGGTGATTGTCCATTCGAACGCGATTGTTGGATTGTAGACATGTGTTATTCCCATATCATATCGATGGAAACCATTGGATGCTGGTGACGCTGGATTTATATGCACAGAAATTTCACGTCTACAATCCATCAAATCAAGGGCCATCAGTAGTGAAGAAGTTAGAATATCTCATCGCTACAATACTCAAGCTAGTTAAGGTGTATGAGTTCTACAAGTACTACGCCAAGCATCATGCAGTTAGTGGTGAATGGACAATTATTTTAGAGCCAAATTTGGTCCCTCAAAAAGAAAAGTAACGGCTACAAGTTTTGCACATATAAAGGGAAAGAATGAATTTCTAATGCTCCTTTTTCATTTTGCAAGAGTAGAGATTGTGGAGTTTTTTCATTGATGTGGGCAAGAGTGGAGATTGTGGAGTTTTTTCATTGATGTGGGCTGAATGCATTATTAATGGGTGCCCACTCGATACAATCACTCCAATGAACTCCACAATTATTCGTAAAAATATGGCGGCGAAAGTGTACATACATGCAAAGGAAGCACATCCTCGGTGCAAGAGGGGCGGGAGAGGGAGAGAGCCATACGACGAGCAAGGCAATGATTACACACTTTTATGTAATCATACATGTATTCATGAATTTCTTTAGATTTAGTAAATACCGTTTTCGGGTAGTTTGTAAAGTGTAGATATTACGAATGATCAATGTAAAATGTAAATAATATACAATTTTTCATATATACGGTACAAATTCGAAATGCAAGTATTATTGAAGGAAATTTTTTACGAGCTTTAACAAACATCCCGTACATGTGTCATTTGTGTTATTCAAGTATTATTCTAGACATATAAAACATATCCGCAATTTGTTGAAACAATGTGGATAGTTAATAAATAAATTTGCTAATGTCAAGGGTTATAGGCGTCGATACTAATAATATTATTGGAAGTTCGGCCGCAGAAAGCAATCTATATCTGGGTAACATAAAGAGAAAAAAAAAGTGATATAGGCTGTTAAGTTATGTGTGTGAAATTTGCATCGACAGATTTGTCGACATTTTTAATACTTCCGACGTAAATGTCGACATTTTAAAGTGTCATTTTTGTCATATGTGTCGATATTTTGTACTCATAATCGACATTTCACACACAATGTCGACATAGTTGTCGACAGATTAAAGACAATGTCGACATTTTAGTCAACATTTAGGTATTATAGCGGGATTATGCGGTAGTCTTCCTGTTTATGACACAATCTTCATATATAAAGACATTTCACTCTACGAACCATGATTATCCACTCCAAAAAGCTTTATACGAGCGTTTATTGCTGTTTGCACTCCCTAAACGACCGCTCTTATCTGTCCAAATTTGAGAGGAACTTACCACGTCCGTATTGTGTTAGACATGTCCAAATCTGTCAGCTAGGGTGTATGGTCTGTTCATGTTTTGTATGGGGGAGAGTGGGTAGTTGATTCAGAGACTAATGAGCATAGATTCATACATTTTAAGGGCATTGAAACAATTTTGATCAGAGAAGATGCGTCCTCTCCGAAATGGTGCAACAAATCATAACAATTATGGATTTAGATCCAGCATTACATGATAGAGTGGTTATCAAGTACCTACCAAAGTATCTATCAACCATAGCCGTCTTACCCATCAAGAACGATCACCACGTCAAGTGTTTTATGAATGAGATAACTAGGCGGCTCGAGGGAGCAAGGATACCATTATGCATAACCCTTAGCGCGGTTAGAGCAACACGAGACAAAGACGGCGCTAGCAACTCACACATAAAGCGTCTAAGCTCTGATAGTCCAATATGGACTAATAATGTAATTCCTTCATAACAGGTAGAAGTAAATATTTTTACAATACCGGATGAAGATCATGAGGATGACGATGGGGATAAGGAAACGATCAATAGGGAGGAAGAAAAAACATTTGCTAGCAAGGAGCAAAAGGGTAAGCAACAGGTGCACGACGACATTTGCTGCATCGAGGCGAATACATCCTCACATGCTGCTGTATCTTCTTTAGATGCGTTGTCAGCAGTGGTCGATGTTATCGTCAAGGAAGTATTCGAGACAAGGCAACATTTGTTTATGAGAATGTCCATGCTTGCCATGAAACATTTCTTTAAGTGGAAGGTTGTAAGGGCCAATGCCAAGGCTTGGTACCTTCAGTGTAAGGATGGAAATTGCAAGTGGATGATGAATGTATCGGCGATTGGGAAGTCATCTGCATGGAAGATAACTAAATACGTCAACACCCATACATGTCAATCCTCATTGGTTCAAATTGACAATTGACAAGCATGTAGCAAAGTAATTGGATCGTGGGTAAAGTCCAAGTACACGGACGTTTGTCATTTGTATAAACCGCGTGAAATCATACGTGACATACGTTCAGAGTTGGGTGTGAATGTATCATACAATAAGGCTTGGCAATCAAGAGAAGCCGCTTTGCACCAAGTCAGAGGGAATTATGAGGATTCATATAAGATACTACCATCATATTTACATGTGACGGCGGAAATAAATCTTGGCATAATCACTAAACTTAGTGTTGAAGATGACAGAAGATTCAGGTATTTATTTTTCGCATTTGGTGCTTCGATTTGTGGATTCCACAACCACATGCGGGCAGTGATTGCAGTGGACGCTTGTTTTATGAAAGGAAGATATCTTGGGTCATTAATCGTAGCAACGTGCATAGATAGAAACAACCAAGTTTATCCAGTCGAATGGGGTATTGTCGATTCTGAGAATAACAATTCGTGGTAGTGGTTTTTACAAAAGTTTAAGGAGGCAATCGGTGTTTGTTTCAGATTGGCATCAGAGCATTGCAAAAGGCATTGCAAATGTTTTTCCAAATTCCTTTCACAGAGTATGTATTTATCATTTAAGCAACAACATAAGAATGAAGTTCAGAAAAGAATACGTGATCCCTTTACACTTTAAAGCTGCAAAAGCGTACACAGTTGCAGAATTTAGTCAATTGTTCTTACTAATATCATTGCAAAATTCACGGGTCAGCGCGTACTTGCAGGAAGTTGGGTTTGAATGGTGGTCGAGGGCACATTTGGGCAAAAGATGGTATACAGTAATGATGACCAACATTGCGGAATGTCTAAATGCCTTGCTGAAAGATGCTCGTGAATTACCTATTCATGCGTTGGTCGAGTACATCAGGAACACACTTCAGAGGTGGTACCACGAAATGCATTCCGGTGCTAGCGAGATGAGAACACCGACAACCTTATACATTGAAGAGGAAATTGCATCGAGAATGCGAGAAGTACAAGGTTACGTTATTGAGCCGGTTGATATAAACCGATGGTGTGTACAAGACATTGCAAATCGGAATGCTACGGCTGATTTGCTTCAAAAAAATGTGCACATGTCGAGTGTTTGATATGGACCAAATCCCTTGTGTACATGCATTAGCCGTAGCTCGCCGACGGCAAATTAACCCTCAAACCCTATGCTCGCCATTTTATCACATAGATGCATTTTTTGCTGCTTATGTTAAATCTATTATGTCGATACGTGATCCTAAAAATTGGAATGTGCCTGAATTAGTTTTAGCCGTACAACTATCACCACCGGAAGCAAGGGTTAAGAGTAGTAGGCGAAAAAAATATAGAATTTCGTCAACAGGGGAGCAAAAAGTCACAATGAAATGTGGTCGGTGTGGAGAGATCGGACACAACAGGCAAACTTGCTCTAATGCATTCGTTTGTAGGGATAAAAAGTTATGACATTTTGTGATAATCATTATTCAATATTATAGTTATTCATTTCCATAATTTATATTAAATTATGTTCCCATGAAAAAGTTAACATAATTATGCAACCAAATCAACCATACGTGATGTTTTATTAATACGAACAACATATGGAGTGGTCAAATCCCACATTTACAATAATGCAGTTGTCGACATATTTGACGACATATTTCTCGACAGTTTTAACAACATATGTATCAATATGTTTGTCGACACATATGCCGACATATATGTCGACATTTGTTTTTTTACAGGATTCATCGACATGTATGTCGACATATTTATCGATATTTTCTCCCTCATTTCTCGTTCAAACCCAGGTCGACTGTCATTCCCATGTCATACAAAAACGTATCCAGTTAAATATGAAGGATATATGTCCAGTCCAGTTCATTCAATTCAGGCATATTAGCTAACCGTTTTTATTATTTTTTGGTTCGTCCAGTCCATTCATAAATTGTTCGCGTGCATGGGTTTCACCCGTAGACGACAATGACTTCAATCTCAGGGGGTTGTTGATTCAAAGAAGATGAAGGATTCAGATAAGGATGAAGGATACAGAGAAGGATGAGAATGAAGGATGAAGGATGAAAGGGCATTGACGTCTTTCCGCAAAGGTCTTAACCTACAAAATGCTATCTTTGCAACGAAATAGATTTGATGCTATATTTGCAAACGCGTTTTAAAAAAGTGCTATATTTGCAAATTCCTCAAAATACTTCTATGGTAGAATTTTTGTGATAAAAGATGCTAAATAATAATTATTATAATAATCTAATTCTATTCAGTCGTATAAATACTAAGTTAACTAACTATGAAATGCCTAATTTCTATCGAACGAGCGACTGCTCATTTTTCTCCCATTTTATTGCAGCTGGGGGCAATCCAAGGTGCGAAAAAAGTGAGAACGACATTGTAGCTACTATAGCTACAGTGCAACGTTCAAAATTTTGAATTTTTTTTTTAGGTGCTACGGTTTCTCCATACAGTAGTAACAAAACTGTCTAACTGTTCAATGCTTGCAGTAGTAGTTGAGGGGCAACGCTATTCAACATAGCAGGTTGGATTCACGCAATGGCAGGACGTGCGAGTTAGAGATTTAGTTCTAGTTTCTTTCATCCCAGGCTATTAATAGTGGGGCACTTGAGATGAGTAGCATATCTTTTGTATAGTATTAGTGACCCGATATTACCGGGCTTTTGTATTTTTGTACTTTCGGCCTTCTTCCCACTAGTTAGGTTTAAATGGTTTTTACTTCCCGTTGGTCGGGTTTAAATAGTTTTAGCTTTCCGCTAAACGAGTTTAAATAGTTTTTGCCTCTCGTGGGCTTTTTGCCCCTTTGAGGGCTTTTGTTTTCGTGGATTATAGCACTGTCTTTAATTGCGACACCACGAAACTCTCTTAACCCTTGTGAGTCCATAGTTGTCAAAATCCCGATCCGATCCCACCGATCCTACGATTTTACGATCTTAATTTACTAAAACGATCCCGATTTTAATTACGATTCTACCTTATTATATAAATAAAATATAATTAAATTTACTCAAAAAAAAACTTTCTATATCTAAGTAAAATTAAGATATATACTAATATAAATAATTTAATTGGTTTAATCATACTTTTAGTAGATTTTAACAATAAATAAATAAATTAGACATAAATACCCTTCGACTGCGCCAACAACTAAAATATTAAAAAAATCATATAAAATATTATAAGAAATAAAAATTGAAATAAAATCATTTAATTATAAACTATACATGAATTTTCTATATATCCATTCATATATTGATTAATAATTATTTTAAAAAGAATTTATAAATTATATTTTCTCATTTTTTGTAGAATCTTACGATTCTACGATCCGATCCCACCGATCCGATTCTGCTACCCTAAATCAATTCTGTGTAGAATCCCGATTTTATAAACTATGCTTGTGACTATGTAATTTGCCCATTGTACCCCCTATCAATAGACTATTGTTTTTTAAAAAAAAAACTATAATTATTTTAGTCTCAGATCAAATCATATGCACCATGTTTTGTACTTAATCCCCTAGTTCTTCAAAACATGTAAAATAGTCCAAGTTGATTTCGATAGAAAATGCTTAGAATTACTGCTATATATATATATAAAGTGAACAAAACCATTAAGGGGGTGCTTGGTATAAATGGTGGGTTTAGAAATAGAATGGATTTGATAAAAAGAAAAGTTTGGAATAGAATAGAATGATAGTAATTATGTTGTTTGATATTATTTTGTAATGGAATGGAATAGATTTTGTATTAAAATTAAAATTTAATATTAATATCAATAAATTTTATATTAATACTATAATAAAAGTATTATTATTTTACATTATATAATATTTAAGAAAATCATATCTTGTTCCAAAAATAGTCAAAGCGCATGTCAATTTGCAAAAAAAAATATTTCCTACAAGTTAGTAAAATTTATTTTTTTAAAAAATAAAAAAAAGATAAAATAGGGGTTTCAAATCATTAAGGGTTTGCAATCCCCATGACAGGTGGCGCTTTAGCACTGACAGGCACTGAACACCTATTAGTGCTGAAATTTTTTTAAAATTTTATTTTAGACCAAAACGACATTGTTTTAAGCTCATTTAAATTCCATTCCCCCTAAACCCAAGAGAGAATTGGGTACAAAACTCAGCCCTAAAGGGTTTAAAGAAACTCATTCCCTTGTACAAAACATTTTATTTTCTTCTAATCCTTTCCTATCCCCTTTACCAAACACCACCTAAATAATATATACTATCGCTCGTGCAACCAAAAAAAAAAAAAAAAAAAAACATTATTCCGTTCAACACAGTAAAACCCCTAATAAAATATTAAGCGAGAAGTCCTTTCTGCTCACACTCTGTATTTATCTTCCTCCTTAGTCTCTATCATCTTCCTCTTCACCTCAGTTTTCCTTTAACCTCCATGGATCTGCTAACTGCTCTTCCATATTCCCTGTAAAAAAGCAAAAAACTTCATGTCTTTTGAGGCTTAGATTGCGGTCGAAGGTGAAAAGTACTTCAAATTGATTGCAATTATGCGGTTGCCTTGTTGTTCAGTTTGCCAAAATCGATACAACGAGGATGAGAGGTGCCCTTTATTACTTCAATGCGGCCATGGCTTCTGCAAGGAGTGCTTATCTAAAATGTTCTCAGCATCGCTTGAAACAACCCTGTCTTGCCCCAGGTGTCGGCACGTGTCGATGGTGGGCAACTCCGTCGCCGCGTTGAAGAAGAACTACGCGATCCTTGCACTAATTAATGACTCCAGTTCTGTCACAAACTATTTTAGTGAAGATGAGGAGGAAGACGTTGATGAGGATGAGGATGGGAAAGAACTTTTCGGTAATAATGTTAATAATGATGATGTGGATGATGATGCGGTGAGAAGACTGAGGAGGGGTGCCCATGCGGCTACTAGTTGTGCTGGTGGAGTAGGGAGTGGGAGGATTGAGGTGGGAATGCATCAAGCGGTGAATTTGGTAAGGAGGATTGGTGAAGGGAATAGTAATCGGGGAGCGGCGGGAGCAGTGGTGGAGATGTGGGCGGCAGTGATGGCCGGAAGCAGTGGGGGGTGCCGTCATAAGGTGGCGGTTAAGAAAGTGGCCTTTGGGGAGGAGATGGATGTGGTTTGGGTACAGGGGCAACTGGAAGTTCTAAGGAGAGCGTCAATGTGGTGCAGGAATGTGTGTGCATTTCACGGTGCAACGAGAATGGAGGATGGGAGTTTGGGGTTAGTTATGGATAGGTGTAAAGGATCAGTGCAGACAGAGATGCAAAGGAATGAAGGCCGGCTTACACTTGAGCAAATTCTTAGGTACTGCTCAGTTCTTTCTTGTAGTTCTTTTATAACAGATTTGAAAAACTAACAGTCAAGAATTGAACCATTATGGGTTATAAATCATTTTGTATTGTTTTATTTTACATGCCCTGCCTTTTTAATTCCAACTGTTGGCCACAAATTTTACATGCCCTGCCTTTTTAATTCCAACTGTTGGCCACAATCAAGATGCATATAGCTCTTATGACCTAGATCACTTCTCTACTTTAGATACACTAAAAAAACCATGCCTTTGTTAAAGCATGTCTTAGTACTGATGATATCCTAGCCTACAGGATTAAATTTTTCAAAAGTGCCCAGTGCCTAGCTAGCCTAACAGCAATAGCAGCAAGTTCCCCACTTCCCTAGTCAGAGATTGATTGAGTGGGCTCACATTAGTTGTCTGCTATAAATTTACCAATTTTGGGGCTCGTAACATTAAAATGTGCAATTTCTCTCTCCAGTTTATTAGCACATGGTACCATTTGTGGTTGCTAAATAGGAACTTGGCGAATTTAAGAAATGAGTAAAGTTTTATTTGCTTCTTTGGTTTTATTTCTTCGAGTTGTTTTGTCTGCTTTTGCTATGAAAGCACTAAAACATTTTCTCATTATCTTGAAATGCGATCCGGATAGTCTCTGCTTTATGTTTGTGTCAAGTATGATCCCATGTAACTATAGTAGGTGCTTTTGGGTTATATCTTCAGTGGTCCTTCTAAAGCCATAAATTGTCTTGTAGTCCCCTTTTCAATGTTGAATGTATTTTCTTTCTGGAGCTTCAAATTTATGAAAGATTATTGGGCTAGTTACCTTTTTGGTTGAGTAAACTTCTTGTCATTCTCAAAGAAAAGATTGGTGGTAAAAGTTATTTCAAATGCGAACATTATGCCATGATTCTTTTGTAAGCAATTGGTTTCCAAAGGAGCTGCGCCTGAAAGATTTTATTGATATTATCTTTTTATTCCTTAAGCACAATTACAAAAATTAGTCCACTGTGGATTTCTTGTGCCATCTCTTTGCATGGGTCTTATTGGAGTACTGTTCCTTTATGTACTGCCACCTTAAGCTGAGACCCTCTTGTTGTCAGTCTCTACTTTGTGTCTAGCCAACATTTTTGCCAATAAAGCTATCTGCAATGGGAATATTTGGTTCCAGATATTCTTGAGTAAGCAGTAACAAATGTTGGAATACATTTTTGGACAATGTTTCTTAGTTTGAAAATGTTGTTGTGGAACCTACAAGTAGAGCTCTTAATCACTATCCAACATTTCCTTGCTAACTGAATTTAATACATTTATGTTTCCATATTGAGACCCAAAACTGCTGGGCATGAATTTAATACATTACTTCATAGGAGAAGCAGTGGGGTAAGTGTAAAAGTTGATGGGTATGAATTAGATATATCTAAAAGTTCTAAATATTTAGGATCTAGAATTGAAGAAAATGGAGGAATTGATAAAGACGTTATGCATAAAATTCAGGCAGGATGAAATAAATGGAGAAGTTTATATTCTATATTTTGTGATTGTGAAGTACTACTAAAATTGAAAGGACAATTTTATAGAACAGCCATAAGACCAGTGATGTTTTAAATATCAGAAGTGTTGGGGCACTAACTATGAACATGAACAGAAAATGAGAGTAGTAGAAGTGGGGATGTTAAGATGGATGTATGGATATACTAGTATAGATAGAATAAGTAATGAATACAACATCAACATCAACATCAACATCACCTTTATCCCAAACTAGTTGGGGTCGGCGATCAATGAACCCAAAGAAATAAGTAATGAATATATTAGAAAAAACAATAGGAGTAGCTCCAATAGATGAGAAAATGAGGGAAATACGTTTAAGATGGTTTGGACATGTGCGTAGGAGACCCTTAAATGCACCAGTATGGCTTTTATAGACTAGAAAATTATTAACTCAAATTAAAAGGGAAAGGGGAAGACCTAAAAGATTTGGAAAAGAAATTATTAAAAATGACATGAATTATTTAAACCTAAATGAAAGTATGTGCTTTAATAGAAAGCAATGGCGAGATATGAGCCATATAGCCGACCTCACGTAGTAGGATAAAGACTTCGTTCTTGTTTTTGTTGTCTGTTTCCATATCGAGACCCAAAACCTTATTCACAGAAACTTCTAAGGATGTCAAGTTTATATTGATGATGGTATTTGACTTTGATGATTTGCTGTTTTGTTTTCTACTTCTTCCTAGTTGTCCTTGCTTCTATTGATCTAAAGTTTGATCTTTGATTTCAGGTATGGGGCAGATATTGCTCGTGGAGTAGCTGAACTCCATGCAGCTGGTGTTGTTTGTATGAATATTAAGCCGTCCAATCTTCTCTTGGACTCAAATGGTCATGCTGTGGTATCTGATTATGGGCTGCCAGCAATTCTTAAAAAGCCTGCCTGTAGAAAGGCTCGATCAGAGGGCGAGTCTGCAAGAGTTCATTCATGCATGGATTGCACCATGCTGAGCCCAAACTATACTGCTCCGGAGGCATGGGAGCCTGTTAAGAAGTCACTTAATCTCTTTTGGGAGGATGCAATTGGCATATCTTGTGAATCAGATGCCTGGAGCTTTGGCTGTACATTGGTGGAAATGTGCACTGGTTCTATCCCGTATGTTTAGGGACTTGTTAAATTTTCAATCTCTGTCTTAGTTTCATTTGCTGTTATTGGGCTGTGATTGCTAGAAACTCCCTGGTTTGATGTCCTTTTTGCAGATGGACTGGGTTAAGTGAGGAAGAAATCTATCGAGCTGTGGTCAAGGCAAAGAAACAACCTCCTCAGTATGCAAGTGTGGTAGGTGTTGGTATACCTAGGGAATTGTGGAAGATGATTGGAGAATGCTTGCAGTTTAGGCCTTCCCGGAGGCCAACTTTTAGTTCAATGTTAGCAACCTTTCTTCGTCACTTGCAGGAGATACCCCGTAGTCCTCCTGCGAGCCCTGATAAGTAAGGATTTTGTGATATAATTCTGGCTTGTAGCTGGACTCTCACTTAGTCAAAATGGGATTATATTAGTCAAAGTAGTTGATAAAGTGCTGCTTTTGAGTTTGGTGCAATATTTAATACCTATTTTCTTGTAGATTCATTCTGCATCACTGCTACTTCTTTTATTTGTTCTTAGTAAGGCCCTTAAATTGTCTTTGTGTTCGAAACATCTCATTGTACTTTTAGTGTTACTTAATTGCACCAAATTGGAAAATGACATTAAGCTATTGCAATGAAATGAATCTATGCCCTCAAATAGATGCTCTTATTGCTAATCTATAACACTATCCTCTTTAGAAAGTTATTTTGTGTGCCTACCTCTCTTTTACTTGCCCCTACATGCACCATACTCCCACTTCCCCTCCAGGGCACTCCAGCTAAAACCCTCGCTACCTATCCCTTTCCCCATCTGGCTTTGACCTTCCATACTCCAGAATTCTAAACCAAATGCCTTATTCCCATGGCTGAACCCTGGAGAGGTACGATCTTTTTTTCTTCTTTCCACCTTTGATGGCTAGATTATTATTGATTCAGTCTTGGGATGGCTTAGATGATCATACACATTATTTCTGCCTTCCCACTTTGACCTCTCCAGCTCCAGAATTCTTTGCCCCACCCCTGCTCGAGGGCTGCTCATAAACCAAAAGCCCTTTTCCCATGGCTGAACCCTTTACCACATCATCTTCTCTTCTTTCAACCTTTGAGAGCTAGAATACTATTGGTTCAGGATTGGGATGGGCTTAGAAGTCATACACATTACATTACATTGTCCAAATTGATGAAATTTGATGGTTCAGGCTTCAGAGGTAGTGCTAGCTTCAGGCCGGCAGTGGAGGTGGGTACCTGAGTTATGATTTTTGGAACTTGTGTAGGTTTTTTCTTGGAATGGGCTCATGTAAATGTGGCTTTAACTAATTGTTGTGTCTTTGTTTGATAATACTGGCTTTATTTTTGTCTAAGTCAATAGTCTAAGTGCGTTTAGTGTAACAAATTGGAGGTACAAGTGTTAAAGTATGTACTTAAACTTACAAGTGTTAACTTGCATCAGTCATGCATTTTGCATTTTAATAAAATTTTTACTGAGATTTGTGTTCGATTTGTTATGTAGTGACTTGGCTAAATATCCACTGGAAAATGGGATTAAGCCATCTGATTTAGTTGGTTTGAAGTTCAATCAACCTTACCTTCTACACCGGCTTGTCTCTGAAGGCAATGTGAATGGTGTAAGGTTAGTTTACTAGTGCTTACCTTTCTATGCTGATTTTAGGTCATGGTTCTTATTGTTATTTTGGGATATTATTGGTTCTTCTTTCTGTTGTATACCATTAAACTTTATCAAGTGATTATTTTAGAGTTCAAGATGTGGATTTGCCTTATTCTCATGTGTCACCAATATTAATGCCACAGAGACTTGCTTGCCAAGACTGCATCAGGAGAGAGTAGTATCTTGTTAAGTTCTCTACTGGAAACACAAAATGCCGATGGTCAGACTGCTCTTCACCTAGCTTGTAGGAGGGGCAGTGTGGAACTTGTTGAGACAATTTTGGAGTACAAAGAGGCAAATGTAGATGTTCTGGACAAGGATGGTGATCCTCCACTAGTTTTTGCACTGGCTGCTGGATCACCTGAGTGTGTACATGCTCTCATCCAAAGGAATGCTAATGTCAAGTCTGTATTGAGGGAAGGCTTTGGGCCATCAATCGCCCATGTTTGTGCCTATCATGGCCAACCGGATTGCATGCAGGTAGGTTTCTGGCTTCTTTACTTATGGAATATGTATATAGAAAACAAGGGTAGAATAAAAAGAAGAGACTAGGCTGGGTATTATTTAGTAATTTGTTTCTCTTGAAGATTTCAATAATAGAAGTTCTTTCACAACAAATCTTTCAAACAAAGTATAAAAAAAATTAGGAAATAACAGTAGAGCTAGTAGTCTTAATTTGGGTTGATTTCTTGACACGTGAAATTTTGCAGGCATAGATTTATTTACCTGCTGTTTTCTGTTCATTTTTCTCTAATTTGTGTTTCCTGCCGCCTTAACCATGTTTTAGGTAGTTTGGACATGTGTATAGAAGACCCTTAGATGTATTAGTATGGCATCTAGAGACTAGAGAATTATTAACTCAAACTAAAAAGGGAAGGGGAAGATGTAAAAAGACTTGAAAAGAAACTATTAAAAATGACATGACTTACCTAAACTTAAACAAAAATATGTATTTCTAATAGAAATTGATGGCAAGATATGATCTATATAGCCCCACATAGTGGGATAAAAGCTTTGTTGTTGTTGTTGTTGTATTTGTTGTATTTTTCCTGCCAAGGCCTTATTAGTTCCTTCAAAATTACAGGAATTGTTATTGGCTGGGGCTAATCCAAATGCAGTAGATGATGAGGGTGAATCTGTACTTCATAGAGCAGTTGCAAAGAAATATACAGAATGTGCAATTGTCGTATTGGAAAATGGAGGCTGTAAATCAATGGGTGTCCTGAACTCAAAAAATTTGACGTATGTAGACAATGCATTCTTCCTTTCTTCTTCAGTTTTTTCATGGAAGAAATTAATTGACATTGTGAATCTTGTTGGGAGCAGCAGTAACTTTTCATTTTAATTCTGATTGACAATAAATAGTTAACTACTATTTGAATGCTACTGACTGTAGTACACTAGATCTGTCACTTTACCTTGAGTGGATCTTTGTTCTTATGGAAAATTTGAAGTGTCTTTTTTCACTTCTTGATCTGAAGTATATTTCCTGCATAAGGTATGTCTGTATATATTATATTGAACAAAGGACTTGAAGGCTACAATCTTTAGCAGCTAAGAAAAACAAAAGTTAAATGAAGAAAACAAGTTCTGTTTAACTACCTTGGTCTAAGCAACATCCAGATTGAACTTTAACTCTTAAACAGTTTGATGCCAACAAACACCCTCAATTGCAGAGTTTCAAGATTTGCTGTTAAGAATTTCATTTTGAGCCGAAATTTCTTATCTTGTCTGAAATGGACTTAATTCTTCAAATAGATTTAAACATAAATTTTAAATTGCTTTAGTTTCAAAAGGTGATCATATTTGCATAAAAAAATTCAGTCATTCACCTTTCCAGTTCTATTGTAATATTTTCTGTGTCTTCTTATATAATTAATTGCGTCAAATATTTCCGGTTTTGTGTCCACAAGGTTTTGGGCTGTAGCTTAATTATATCATAGATCATTTGAGGGCAGTTATGGATTCCTTATGATTTCTCTCAGAAGTAGATAAGAAAAGGTGATAACATTGATGGTAATACTGGTAGAGTTCAGTAAATCAGGTGCAGGCCTGAGTGTTAGAGATTTTGGGACTTGTATGTGGTAATGTGATGAGGATGTCATTTACTTTAGCTACTCATTTAAGTGATCACTGTGCAGATTTTAAGTTTTTCTATTTTACAGACCACTGCACTTATGCATAATGACATGGAATGTAGCAATTGTCAAACGATGGGTGGACCTTGCATCCAAGGAAGAGATTGCTGAAGCCATTGATATTCCAAGCCGTGGTGGAACTGCTTTGTGCATGGCTGCTGCCCTAAAGAAAGATCATGAAGCTGGTGGAGCTGGACTTACATTTAATTTTTCTTTCATTTGAGTTTCTGGAATGAATTGAAATATAAATTTTTCCTGTTGATTGTCTTTTTCCTTGTCCATCAATAAATTCCCAGTTAGGTCCTGCAATTTACTAGTTCATTGCTTTTGTCTTAGCAGCAGGGAGAGAGCTTGTACGTATACTGCTGGCAGCAGGAGCAGATCCCACTGCAGAAGACGCCCAAAATGGGAGAACAGCTCTGCATACTGCTGCAATGATTAATGATGTTCAGTTGGTGAAGGTAGGTTAGATGACTTTGAATAAATATAAAGGAGTAGACTCAGTAGAGGTATGACAGCCAATTACTAAATGTATGTTCTTCTGTTTGTTCATACTTGTGATCCATGGGATTTGATTTCAAAGTGTACTATACTGGATTTGTACCTTATGAGTATTTTTGTTTGATTTTCCACTCATTTTGTCAGGTTATTCTTGATGCTGGAGTTGATGTAAACATCAGGAACATGCACAATACCATACCGCTGCATGTGGCATTGGCTAGAGGTGCAAATTCAACTGTTGGATTGCTTTTATCTACTGGAGCAGATTGTAATTTGCAGGTTGATCTTTGTCTCTGAATGAATGGTTTATTACATTTGCATTTTCTTTGATTCTGAGGGTTTGTGGATGAAAATGATGATAGTCCCTATTACTTGGATGAATGGATGATAGTCCCCATTTGAAGATCTTTAATGCAAGATCTGATGAATGGATGCTCTTCACTTGACATTTATACCTAGAAAATGCAGTCCAAACTCTTAATGGCTTTACTTATTTGTCCTCAGGTAAATGTCTTGCTTTGCCTATTAGAATCACAGTTCATGGGCACATTAAGTAATGAGGATGAGGATAGCAGAAATGACAATGTTGAGATGGACGTGTGGATGTGCTAGACTAGATATAAGTAATGAATGCATTAGAAATAAGGTAGGGGTAGTCCCCAATAGATGAGAAAATGAGAGGAAGATGCTTAAGGTGGTTTGGACATGTGGGTAGGTGACCCTTAGATGCATCAGTACGGCGTGTAGAAAATAAAGAATTATTAAATCAAATTAAACGGGAATGGAAAGACCTAAGAAGACTGTGGTAAAAAACTATTATAGCAAAGACAGTAATTATCTACATTTAAATGAAAAAATGTGTTTCAATAGAACATGATGACAAGAGAGCGGGATAAATGCTTAGTTGTTGCCTTTTAGAATTGAAGTTGTATACTGATGACTGACAGTAGTTAAAAGGACAAAAGGAAATGTATGACCTTGTGATGACAAGGTTGGAATTTGAAAAAGATTTTCTTTTTGAGTCAGTAATCTTGGGTCTGACACCTCACCCCTATATATGACTGGGCTGAGTTAAGGTGCAAGTTTTGAACTATTTGATGCAATTTTCTTTCTACCTGGTTGATGCAGGAGCATACTGGGATAAGGAAATATTCTAATTAATTAGAATCTGTTTCTAATTAGGATTATTTGTTTCAGTTTCAGATTTCCATTAGTATTTTTGTAATATGCTAAGTAGTTAGAATCTATTTCTAATTAGGATTATTTGTTCTAGTTTCAGACTTGGATTAGTATTTTTGTTTACTTTAAATGTTTAGTTAGGATCGTTAGAATTATGATTAGGTAGTTAGTAGACAAGGTTCAATAGCTTGATTATGTTTTTTGATTAATTGAGTTTTTAATATTCCAGAGAAGACTTCATCTCTCTCTCCCTTCATCTAGGCCTTTGTTCCTTTTTTGTTCAAGTAGTTCTCCCTGTCCTTGTCCCGGAACAAGTGTCCAAGACTATAGAAACTACAGAATGAGAAGTAACAAAACCCAGCTCTAAGGTTTAAGGAAAACAAAGAGAACCAATTCTGAATTTATTCCTTAATAATAAAAAGTCAACAAAAGCCTACGTATTCTATCCTATACACATATTTATGGGGGAGTCGTAGCCTTTTTAATTTCCTATTCTAGATACAATGAAAATTTGAAAACTACTGAAAGACTAAAAAGACTTAAAATCCTAGAACAATTAAAATTCCCAGAACAATTAAAATTCCCTAGTTATGGGTTTCCTTATTCTTAGTTTACTAATTTTGTCTTGCATCAATTTTCCTGGGTTAAAGAAAAAAACTTGTCCTCGAGTTTGATTCGGCTTTCCTCGATCAAAAGGAAACCCTGCCTAATCCTTCCACTTTCTTCGTCTCTTCACCAAGCAAAACAAATAAGCCAACTTTATGTATCAAACCAATTGCTTAATGAAGTAGCAACTGCTATATCTTGTTGAAGATGCCACTGTGCTTTTAAAGAAATTCTTATAGGCTTCTAAAATCACTGTATTTAGCTCTCTTCTGTCCAAGTCTTGCAGAAAAATCTTCAACTAAAAAATTCGAAACAATCTCCATGCTTGTTTAGACGATCACCTTTTTGAAATATTATAAATTTTTCTTCTTCGTCAACATTTAAAGATACAGGAATAGATCACTGTTCAATTTAGAACAATATCATCAGTCATCATTGTTCGTTGGGATAAACATCAAAACATTGGCAGGCTATTCCAATTAATGTTATTTTTCTCCCATGGATCACTATCTAATCTATCTAAGAAAATTTCGTCTCCAAGACAATCTTCTGGTATCATCTATAAAGCTACTACCATAAATTTGAATATCATCATGAACTCCCAATGGTCTCTCTTGGTTTGTGAGATCTTCAATTTCTTCCTTAACACAAACTTACGGCTGGTGTAAAGGGTCGAGCGCATGTCTGGCATCTCTCTTGGCACTTACACATGGTGATTATGCTCTAGGTTTTGCACCTGTTTGTAAGGTGCTCAACTGCCTGTCGTAGTTCATCTATCTTGTCATGGTCTTTTTAATTTCTCATTCTAGATAAATTACAATTTGGAAATTACTAAAAGACTAAAAAGACTTAAAATGCTAGAATAATTAAAATTCCCTAATTTTAGGGTTTCCTTATTCTTAGTTTCCGAATTCTGTCCTGCATTACTGCTTCCCTTTCCCGATTGTCACTGCTATTGCTCTTAGAATTTATTCTTGGATGCATGTGGCTGACAGCTCCACTCTATTTCATGTATCACAAGGGGGAAGTAACTGTTTTGTCTTACACCCTCATTTTTCGCTAGGGTACTTGAGCTTTTTGGACTTAGTTGCTGTTAGTAGGGAAAATTATATCTCCATTTCACAATGTACAATAATAACCCTTGATAAGCCTTAATAGACTTATTTAATTACAAAGAAGATATTAGTTAGTGTTGCAGTACGATATTAATTCTGACGCCTCTTGAACTGTTGGGGTAAGGATTGAGTGTAGGAATAAGATATGTATAGCGGGAGATTTGGTGGTAACAGTTTCAGCTTTGGCAGATTTTGTATAGTATGGGCAGATCTGAGATGTGGATAAGCAATTTCAAGTAACACATGAGTGCTAGTGGTACTTAGATTTTCCATAGATGTAGGCAGGTGAAAGCACGGGGAAGTAAGATTTTCTTTAGATCTAGTATGAGGCATCATATGGCAGATCAGTAAAGAGATTGAGAGATCTAATATGAATTTGGTAAATTATCTAATACAAGATCTGGTGGAAGAGAAGGAAGTTCCAGATATATACTTGCTAAAGTGTACTAAAGCTGGTGGAAGAGAAGGAAGTTCCACATAATACTTGCTAAAGTGTACTAAAAGGCAGGGGGAAGGTATTGATGCAACAGTAATCAAGAAAGTAAAGTTGCATCTACAAATTGAACATTCTAATTTTAGAAAACAAGAAAGCAATGACAGGAGGCAGAGATAATAACAAGACAAAAGGTCAACGTGCTAAATAGGACAATGAGTACCAATTGAGAAATGCTGAATTCCATTTTTGTGAGCAGGGCCATATGCCTGTTCCAAAAGGCAAGGAAAAGGAATCAAGATTGATTTTTCTTTTCTCCTTTATATATGTAATCCAGAACCGGCAGAAGAAGATGTAGAGCAGCAAAAGAATAATGCAGCGGCTGGGTTTTAGTCGTTAAGCATCGTGCTGTTATATCTCCTTTCCACAATCCACAATAAAATACTTACAATGATATACACTTAAATAGACTTGGGGCTTGTTTTGTTGATGAGAATTTTAGGTTGGGAAAGTAACCTGATTCCTCAATTTTAGATTCATGTGTTTGCTACGACTTTAACATACTGGGTTCTGATTCCTAAAATAAGGGAAATAAAGTGCAATATTCTAGGATTATGATCCTTATATTGGGTTGGTATTCTGATTACTTTCCAAGGAAATTTAAATTAAAATATGCTGTATCTCTTAAAATTTTTTTCTCTCCAATTAAATTTTCCTTTGTTCTGGAGTGGAATTTTTGTTTTAGCTTTGGCGGGTTCTTACTGTCGTGAGAAAGCTTATATAATTGATATTACTTTTCAATGTAAACTGGTTCAAACCTTTGCTACTTGAATTTTGTTTTGAATTAATTTATGTTTTATTCATCTTTTTGTATGATTGATTTCCTTATATTTAGGTGGTGTTTGGTACAAAGGTTTTGGAAAGGAATAGAAAGGTTTGGAATAAAAAAGGCTGTTTGGTATAAGGCATTGGGGTTTTTTAAACCCCTGGGGGTGGGTTTTGTGTAAACCCAACAAACCCCTCCCCCCCCCCGGGCTTGGGTTTGGGGGGAATGGAATCAAAATTGGCTCAAAACGACGTCGTTTTGAGCATAGTTTAAAAAAAAAAATTTTTTTTTGCAATGCTGACAGGCGCAGCATTGATGTGACGCATGCCCTCGCCACATGTCTTGGGGGTTGCAAACCCCCCAATGGTTTGCAATCCCCATTTTATCTTTTTTTTTAAAAAAAAAACAAATTTCACTAACTTGTAGAAAATGTTTTTCTCTACAAATTGACTTGCACTTTGACTATTTTTTGAACAAGATATGATTTTCTTAAATATCATATAATGTAAAATAATAATATCTTTATTATAATATTAATATTAAATTTATTAATAAATTTATTAATATTAATATTAAATTTTAATTTTAATATAAAATCTATTCCATTCCACTACAAAATAATACCAAACAACATAATTACTATCATTCCATTCTATTCCAAACCGTTCGTTTTATCAAATCCATTCCATTCCTAAACCCACCGTTTATACCAAGCGCCTAATTATATCAACATTGTTTGCTGTCCAATGGTTGACTGTAATCGGCTACCTTTTTTTATGGCTCACTACTGACTACTGATTTATGCTAGTGATAGCTGTATCAAATGTTGTTATTTCAACTCTTTTGTGCTCTTTTCTAGCCCTGTACTGTAACAAACTAGCAAATGAATATAAGTATCTGATGTTAAATTAAGAAAAATATTGTCCAGTGGTTATCAACAATACAATAAGCCAACCAAGGAGGATAAACATTACTACTGTAGTTCAATCAAATTTGGAATTTAAAGTTGTGGAAAATCATGTCCACTGGAATTTGGTATGCTGTTCAAGTTCATGAAAAGTTGTCTGCAGCTTTAAGTGTGCACTTGTTATTGCCTGTGGTCTTCTCAATTTAATCCTCATTCCTGTCAAAGAAAGAAGGTTGAACTTTTGGTTGACCATCTTACCTTTTTGAAGTAGATAGTTCATAGTGCTTGCTGTGTTTATGGATGTTAGACAAGACAACTCATGCTTCTATAACAATCATGTTTCTCTTCCATCCATTCCATTATGTCGTAATCCTGAATTTCATGTTAAAGGAGTCCCATAACTAAGTTTGCCTTTCACATTCCTTATGTGCTTTTCTTTTTGCTTTATCCATACTATCTGACTTTTTCTGACACAATGGAATGAGAAGAAAATGTTAATTGCTGTTGTTCTTATTGTGCCTACATTTTTGAATAAATATATGGGGCAGAGATGTTCTGCTACAAATAATTTGCTGTTTTAGCTTATAGATTTGTTTGTGTTGCATACACTCATAACAGACATTCAGATCCTTTTTGAATGTCTAATTTCTTAGTACTTTTGTGCCCTTTTGTGTTTTTTTAACATCAGGATGATGATGGCGACAATGCCTTCCATATAGCAGCTGATGTAGCAAAAATGGTACGTGAAAATCTTGAGTGGATCATTGTTATGCTTAGGAGTCCTGATGCTGCTGTTGAAGCCAGGAATCACAGGCAAGGCTTAATTCAGTTGAGGTTTTCTTCATATGACAAGAAACTTAATGGAAGTTCATGCTTACTGTGTACAAGTTTGAAAATTGTAATGGCTAATGAATTATTGTTTCAATTTGTTGTTTGCCAGTGGTAAGACATTATGTGACTACTTGGAGGCTCTTCCCAGAGAATGGATCTCTGAGGAGTTGATGGAGGCACTCATTGACAAGGGAGCTTACTTGTCTCCCACAGTGTACAGATTGTTATATGAATATAATATGTTCTGATCTGCCATTCCTTTTCAAGGTTACCATCAAAATCACCAAAATGTTACTCTTTCTGAATGCAATGTAGGTATCAAGTTGGAGACTGGGTAAAATTCAAGAGAAGCATTACAACTCCGACATATGGGTGGCAAGGAGCTAATCATAAGAGTGTTGGTTTTGTACAAAATGTCCAAGATAGGGATAATCTACTTGTGGCATTTTGTTCTGGGGAAGCACAAGTACTGGCTAATGAGGTTGTAAAAGTGATTCCATTGGATAGGGGACAACATGTTCAACTTAAGAAAGAGGTCAAAGAGCCTAGGTATGCATTAATTGATCAATTTATCTTCTATATAATGAATATGTAGGTACTTAAGCATTCTATTAGTACTGGCCTTTGAGAGCTTGAGAAAACTTTCTCTTCTTATTGAATATTAAACATATCTCCTGCCTTCTCTGCTGTCCGCCTACTGTGGTCATGGGTATGCACGTCCTTATGTTGTTAATAACTACAGCATTTCTTTATATGTTTCTAACCATTTTTTGATCTTTCTTTCTTCCATTCTCTTAGACTTAATTAGAACCCATTATTGTATCCTTGATGTGGCACCACTTAGTTTATGGTTGCTGCTGTTAACAGACTGATTACTTCATCATTCAAAAGGGATGGTAGCATGTGTTGCAGGTTTTAGGAATGTAGAGTGATTTAGAACTTTATGTTGTGCCATGTCTGAAAATACAAAATGAGCTGCAATTTGTGTATGAATGTGAGTATATAAGACCAGATCCATGGTTTGTGGTGGGGATTAGGGATGGAGAGAACGGAGGATGATTTCACCCACATGTTTGATACCCACACTTAGCTAGAAAACCCTTTTGTTTGAACAATGACTAGGCATAGGAGGATGATTTCACCCACACATTTGTTTAATACCTACACTAAGCTAGAAAACCTTTTTGTTTGAACATAGATCAGGACTGAAGGGCCAAGTTAACATGTACCCCTATTGAGAAGGAGACATCTTAATACTACAATTTTATCGAATTTTACTTGTTTGACCTAGTAATAATTCTGTAACTGGTTTTACTGCTAATTTGTTCAAACTAGCAATTACTTATTACTTCCCACCTAAAACTTTATTGAAAAAACAATAAAAGCTTAACGGTAAAAAAAATGATAACCAGAAATTTTCCCTAATCATCAAAATGCTATTCTTTCGACCAAATGTTTCTTATTTTAGCATGTTTCTATCTGCTTTCCAAATGTAACTTACCGCATTTTTTTTTTTAAAAAAAAGTTTAATTTGATGTCAGTTTGGAAGCCAACTAGTAGCTTCTGCATGAATACTATTGTATTGAAATTTTCATTCATTTTGTGGGGTGGTTTTTGAGCAGGTAAATAAAAATATATCTGATTTTTAAGCTTTTCGGAAGCAACTTCCTTATGTTTAATGGAAGCTACAACCAGAAGTGAAATGTAAATGAGAACAGCTCATAACAGGCGTTAGCTTCCGGAAATCAGCTTAATTTTATCTAGACAGAACTGAACCCAATTGCCTTATCAGCTTTGTCATTTTTTTTTTTTAATTTGTTCAATTCATATTTGATCTCTATTTCAGGTTTGGTTGGCGAGGGCATTCACGTGATACTATAGGAACTGTTCTTTGTGTTGATGATGATGGGATTCTCCGTGTTGGTTTTCCTGGAGCATCTAGAGGATGGAAAGCAGATCCAGCAGAGATGGAAAGGGTTGAAGAATTTAAGGTTGGAGATTGGGTTCGCATTCGTCCATCTCTTACCACAGCTAAACATGGTTTAGGATCTGTTACTCCTGGAAGTATAGGTGTTGTGTACTGTATCAGACCAGATAACAGTCTCTTGTTGGAACTAAGTTATCTCCTTACTCCATGGCATTGTGAACCTGAGGAAGTTGAATTAGTTGAACCATTTAGGGTAAGGTTATACTAGTAATGACAATGCTAAACTTCTTATAAATTTGCACTTTCAGGTCTGCTATTCTCTCTCTCTGTAGATAGTAACTTTTAGTGATTGCTATGACTTCACAGATTGGTGATCGGGTTTGTGTGAAGCGCTCTGTTGCTGAACCTAGATATGCTTGGGGTGGAGAAACACATCATAGTGTTGGAAGGATAAGTGACATAGAGAGTGATGGCCTTCTGATATTAGAAATGCCAAATCGGCTTGCTGTGTGGCAGGCTGATCCTTCTGACATGGAGAAATTGGAGGACTTTAAGGTAATATTTTTCTTTTTTAGCTATCTATTGATACATTAATACATCAGGGCTACTCTGTCCTCACTTTTATATCTTTATTTCAAAATGAAGGTCGGGGACTGGGTTAAAGTCAAAGCTTCAGTATCCTCCCCTAAATATGGATGGGATGACATAAGCAGGAGCAGCATTGGTGTAATCCACAGTTTGGAGGAGGATGGTGATATGGGAATTGCCTTTTGCTTTAGGAGCAAACCTTTCCTCTGTTCAGTGACAGATGTGGAGAAAGTACCACCTTTTGAAGTAGGACAAGATATTCATTTGAAGTCCTCAGTTACTCAGCCACGACTGGGATGGTCAAATGAATCGCCAGCCACCACTGGAAAAATTGTGAGAATTGACATGGACGGCACCTTGAATGTATGCCTGTTCTGCTCTTTCTTTCCTTTTTCAATTAATCTGTAGCTTTCTTTTCCTGGCAGTAGAGGAGAGTTAATTCGTTATCTTATAAAGGTGGTGGTAGCTTTCCCTGTGTTAAATATCATAGATTGGAAGGAAATAATTAAATAAATCTGAGAGAATTGTTTTTTGAAAAACCAATATTCTTTATTTTATCTCTTATACAACGTCCACATGCTATTTTTGTTTCTTTTGGTTTTCTTCTGTTAATTCTGTGGCATTTTCCAGTTCCTTCTGAAAAATCATGTTGTTTCATACTGAAGTTCTTCATTGTGTTTGTTTGCCATGATATTCTAGAATTCCTGGTTAGATGTGGCTTCTATGACTTATTTTTGTTCTGTTTGTATTTTAGGTTAGAGTTGCAGGGAAGCATAGTCTGTGGAAAGTTTCTCCTGCGGATGCAGAAAGGCTCTCAGGCTTTGAGGTAGGGGATTGGGTACGTTCAAGGCCAAGCTTGGGGGTGAGACCAAGCTATGACTGGAATAGTATCGGTAAGGAGAGTTTAGCAGTAGTGCATAGTTTACAGGAGACTGGATATTTGGAATTAGCTTGCTGTTTTAGGAAAGGAAAGTGCAGTGCTCATCATACTGATGTTGAAAAGGTGCCAGGATTTAGAATTGGGCAGCATGTGAGATTCCGAGTTGGATTAGTTGAGCCTAGATGGGGATGGAGAGGGGCACAGCTAGATTCAAGGGGTGTTATAACTGCTGTGAATGCTGACGGTGAAGTGAGGGTTGCGTTCTTTGGTTTGCCAGGGTTATGGAAAGGGGATCCAGCGGATCTGGAAATGGAAGAAATGTTTGATGTGGGAGATTGGGTTAAGCTGAAAGAAGACGCTAGTTCTTGGAAATCCATTGGGCCAGGTAGCATTGGAGTGGTTCAAGGAATTGGATATGAAGGGAATGAATGGAATGGAAGTGTTTTTGTTGGATTTAGTGGAGAGCAGGACCAATGGGTAGGGCATGCTGCAAATCTTGAAAAAGTTGACAAGCTGACTATTGGACAGCAAGTAAGGGTTAAAAAAACCGTGAAGCAGCCAAGATTTGGGTGGTCTGGACACAATCACGCTAGTATTAGCACCATAACATCTATAGATGCAGATGGAAGGTTGAGAATATACACGCCTGCTGGTTCCAAAGCTTGGGCATTAGATCCTTCTGAAGTTGATCTTGTTCAGGAAGAGGAATTGTGCATAGGAGACTGGGTTAGGGTCAAGACAACAGTGTCTACCCCATCATATCAGTGGGGAGACATTTGCCATTTGAGCATTGGAGTGGTGCACCGCATTGAAGATGTGGATCTTTGGGTGGCATTCTGCTTTATGGAGAAGCTTTGGCTTTGCAAGGCATTTGAAATGGAAAAGATCAGACCGTTTCGGGTGGGGGATAAAGTCAGAATTAGAGAGGGGTTGGTGACTCCTAGGTGGGGCTGGGGAATGGAAACTCATGCGAGTCAAGGTGAGGTGGTTGGAGTGGATGCAAATGGAAAATTGAGGATTAAGTTTCAGTGGCGAGAAGGGAAACCATGGATTGGAGACCCTGCAGATATCGTGCTAGATGAAGGTTCATCTAATTTTGGCACAAACAGCAGGTCATGAAGCGGCTTATTCCAGAAGTGCTCTTTAATGGTGATATTTTGTCATCAACTAGTGGGTGGCAAGAAGCATTTGCCGCATCAAGATCAAATTTTTTTGCAGTTGTACCTGCAGAAAAGGTGACAGTTTGGCAAGCAGAGAGCACACCTTATTGTTTAGAGTGACAAAGCAGATAAGTCAAAGATGAGGTAGACGCAGACGAAGGCAGGTTTGATCAGCTAACAATAGGCCATTTTGTTCTTTTACTGAGAATATACTTAGCTAAGGTGTTTGTAAGTATATGTGTAGAGATCTGGTTTACGTATTGTTTTGTAAAAATTGGGACATTTTATTTTTTAATTGATTTACTCCTTGGGTTCTGCAGCCCCTTTTGCAATATTGTCTTTGACCACTTTATCCCTTTACGATAAGGGGGTGGATAATCTCCTGGATGGTCATTAAGATGTAGTTTTCATTATTCATATTAAAGATTTTTTTTCTCTTTTCTGCCCATTTACATTCCTTGAGGGCAAATCAATGAAATTGAGGCAAGGAGTACTTTCTTAACTTATTTAATCAAGTTAATAAAAATGAAGTCACATTAGATGTGTGAAAACAATTTGAGATTGTGAAAATAAATTTATACATTATTGCAAAATTTAAAAGAAAACATTACAAATAATAAAAATTGATAAAGTTGTAGGTCATGATTTTATTTTAATTGAGACATGAGTATCTTGAAAAAGTTGGAATCACATCATTTAAGAGTATTTAATTTAATTATAAAAATTAAATAAATGACTAATTAATAGAAAAAAAAATATTAGTACCTTGCTCTTTCTCTCTCTCTCTATATACATATGTATGTATATATATTAAAAATAGCCTATAGATTTCAATGAGAGCTGAAAAAGGTATACGGTTTCCTCAATTCCTTTCCCTCGAATTGTCAAAAAAAAAAAGAAAAAAAAAGCCTATAGACAACTTGTAAATTTGGTCCTTTCTATTAATATTCAAAAAAAAAAAAATTTAATACATAAAAAAGGGTATATATGCATGTCCTCTTCTAAAAAATATAGATAAATAAATATATGAAAACAAAAATATGAAAAAATATTATCGATGAAATAAAAAATAAAAATTATGCAAACTATCCACGTGCAGCAAAGCCCAACATATTATCAATGGGATAGCGGTTTTCGTTAATTGTTATCACATTTTCCTCCTTAGCTATTGCATTAGACCAAGGAGATCATTTAACATTCTTTGGCTACCACTTATACAGTTTCATTTATTCTATGAAATGATATAACTGCTGTTTTAGAGAAAAAAAAAACAAAGCCCAACATGACATAGAAATGCATTGTAAGTAGTAAAGCTTAAATTATTGATGAAGGTGATTTTTTGTCACTAATGCATATGCCACAACATTTTGTCCCTAAAAAAATGAAGAAAAGAGACCACAGAAACTTAACTTCTTGGTCCTACGAATAAAAATGTGCTAACTTCCAAGGGACAGATGAACCTGTTATAAGCATATCAACTAATGCTTTTGAATTAACCTCAACCGCGAAATTGGAAACTTGAAAAGCATAACACAAAGACATTCCTAACAACAAAGTCCAACTCCCGCTTCAAGACTAGACCCATAATAAAAATAATAATGGAATCCAAAAGTAACTTGATTGTTCAAGCTTCTCAAAACACAACCACCCACACAAAAACCCTCAGATACACTTCCATCAGTATTCGGCTTAAAACGGGCATGAAACCCACCAACAACCCTTGGTAATCTTAGGCCTCTTCCTAAAGGATGTAATATAATTTAAAACCTCAACCAATCATACCCCACTAATGACTCCAAAGAAAAGATGTCTCTACATCTAATAATATAATGGATGAGTATAGAATTTACATAAAATATGCGGTAATCACGGGCGATAATGACGGAGAAGTGAAACAGTGTGTAATCAGTGGTTAGCTATAACCAATAGATTGAACTGTAACAATCAATTCTCCAAAATCATAGAAGAGGATATATAAGTGGGAACTCAGCAAAGATGTACTTATCCACGAGCGTGTAACAACGTGCTATAATCATGGAAAGGTATCGCGGCGTGCAATCATCAATTATAACCATAACCCATATACTAATATGTGACAAGGAATCCCATGAATGAGAGGATGAGGTATATATAAACCCAGAAGATGACACCCGAAAGACGACCAGGTATGGGTACATTCTCTGAAAACTCAAAAAATACTATACTCTGACTAAGGTTCTAACTTAGGCATCGAAGAATTTACCTCGGAGAACCACTCCGGAATCTGTTTTGCAAGAGTAATCACCAATCAGGAAGACGAAAAATCTTGGATTGAGACCATCTCATTGGATTTTAGTCGGGTTGTGGATTTAACTTTCATCAAGTGGTGCCATATGTGGAAATGAAATAATCTTGATTTCTGAAGAAATATTCGCAATCTACTTTTTCAATAGATTCATATATGGTGGACACCAAATTTGGAGGACGGAGGGCAGCTGAGGGAACTAGCTGAAGAAGGGCATGATGTAGTCATTCAAGCCCTGCAGAAACTGATTCTTTGCAGTTGGGCAGAATCCCTGAATGATCAGAACATCTCTCCATTCATGAAAGTGAACATTCACAATGTACAGCTCCAAATCGAGATAATTCTCTGGCACAGAGACTACTCAAAAAAGCGCTTTCGACAGGTTGAGTTATAACTGAGATCCTGCCTATTCATAATGTAGTTATGATATGGAAAAGTACCAAGACCTTAATAAAGAGATAGAAGATTGCATCTATAATGGGATGCTTGTTCAGTATGTCCAAAGGTGGCGCTCTCGTTTTGATGGAGCCCACCCTAGGTTTGGAGATTAGGGAAGTGGCTACCATACTAGAGGACAGGGTGAAGAATAAGATAGATGAGGTGCAGTCGATGTCTTATATATTTTTTTTGCAAGTTAGGAATCAATTTCGATACCTTGAAACCATCCTCGTGCCCAATAGATGAACAACTTCATGTGCAAATGTCACTAGAAGTATATGAAAATCCCAAGGTTACACATTGGGGGAAGCTCTCAAAAATTCTAAGGTCACATCTTGGAACCTCCAAGACACCGAAAATTCCGAGCTCACACCGTGGAACCAGTATAAGGTGGGCATAATTATTCTTGTAGTTATACTAGGAGATTACCCTCGAGACAAAACCATAATGACAGACTTTTATGTTGAGGATGCCCTATCTCCTTTCAATGCAATCATTGGGAGATCATGGATGAACAAGGCCAAGGCCATTTGGTCACCTTACCATTTGGTCATGAAATTCCCCACAAAGCACGGAGTGGCATTAGTTCGAGGAGATCAATATGCAGCAAGGGAATGCATGTGCATCGCCATCAAAGGTAAAAATACTTTAACGAAAGGCGTACATGCCATCTAGACTCCAAAAATGTTACAATTCGACCCCAAGCTGACACCTCATGGGAGAATAAACAAAGGCTAAAGTATAATAGTTTCTTTCGAAAACATTGAGGTCACACTTCGAGACCTCGAAAAAATTGGGAATCTTGAGGCCGTACATCAGGGTACTTTTGGGAACACCGAGGTCACACCTTGGAGACCCTGAAACACCAAGAGCTCTGAGATTGCACCTCAAGATACCTTTGGAAACTCTGAGGTCACACCTTGGAGACCTCGAAATACCAAAAGTTTTGAGACCACACATCGGGATACCTTTGGGAACTCCGAAGTCACAGCCTGGATACCCCGAAATACCAAGGACTCTGAGGTCACACCTTAGAGCCCCCAAAATACCAGCACTAAAAGAGGCTTAGTAGAATCGCAAGAAGTGAAGTCATGATAGACAACCGCCATCCTGATAGGACAGTTAGGCTGGGGACCACGCTATCGATCGCGATTAAAGATCACATTACTCATCTTCTCCGCCAATATAAAGAGGTTTATGCATAGAGCCTTGAAAACATGCCCAGAATATTGCCGTCTTTGATAACAAAAAAACTCAATATCGTCTCGGGGTGAAGCCAGTCCAACAAAAGAATAGAACACTGGCCTCAGATCGAAACCTGGTGGTCAACGAAGAGTTGAAAAAATTGCTCCAATCCGATATCATCAAAGAGGTATTCTATCCAATTTGGCTATCTAATCTAGTGTTGGTTAAGAAACACAATGACAGCTGGCGAATGTGCATCAATTATACTGACCTTAATAATACTGTCCGAAAGATTGTTATCCTTTGCCGGTGATTTACCAAAAGGTTGAAGCCATATATGGATATGAGGTCCTTATGTTCCTCGATGCCTATAAATGTTATCACTAAATCCTGATGGCTGAAGAAGATGCTGAAAAGACAGCTTTCATTATAGAGATGGGAGTTTTCTGCTATAAAAAGATGCCCTTCGAGTTGAAAAATGCAGGAGCAACCTATCAGCGCCTGGTCAACCAAGTGTTTTCTGATTAGATTGGTAAGAATTTAAAAGTATATGTGGATGACGTGGTAATGAAGTCAAAGAAAAGAAAAAGTGCATCCAGAAATCTGGAAGAGACTTTACAAACCATGCTAAAGGTTGGAATGCGTCTAAACCCAAAAAAGTGTACTTTTGGGGTAGGATTTGGCAAATTTTTGGGATTCATGGTTTCGAACAAAGAAATTGAAGCCAACCCAGACAAAATAAGAGCCATCATTGAGATAGCACCTTCTCAAACTTTAAAGGACGATAAGAAGTTAGCGGGGTCCCTAGCAGCCTTGAACAGATTCTTGTCGCGGTCTGCGAATCGACATATCTCTTTCTTCCAAACATTAAGGAAAGCCAAGAACTTTAAGGGAAATGAAGAATGCCAGAAACTTTTTGACGAGTTAAAAAGACATCTGGCAAATTTGCCAGCGCTCACGGTACCCACATCGGGAGAAATCTTATATTTATACTTAGCAACCTCAGACAACGCCATAAGTGTGGTATTTATCCGGGATGTGAATAGCATGCAAAAACCTATATACTATGTCAGTCGCACTCTTCAAGAAGCTAAGGCGTGGTACCTCCTAGCAGAAAAGATAATTCTAGCTCTAATTCATGTTGCCCGGAGGTTGCAACCTTACTTCCAAGCACATTCTATATGTGTCCTCACCGATCAACCCATTAAGCAAATAATCTCTAAACCAAAAGTTTCTGGGAGGTAGGCAAAATGGGTCATAGAGTTGGGGGAGCATGATATATATTATCAACCGACAGCAATAAAGCTCAAGAACTTGCATAGTAGAGATGCCTACATGTCAACCTTCTGCCTTTGCCCAAGTCCACAAAAAAGGAAATAGAAGGCTCAAAGGCCTGAACCTTACATGTAGATGGCGCTTTGAACGAAGATAAAAGTTAGGGCTGTTATGAAAACCAGAGGGCACGTAGATCACTTATGCTTTGTGCTTTGACTTCAAAGCAAATAACAATGAAGTTGAATATGAAGCCTTGATCACAGGACTCAAGTTGGCCCAAATAATGAAAGCAAAGGAGGTGCGTGCATACAACAATTCTAAAATAGTTGTCAATCAGGTACAAGGATCTTATGAAACTAAAGAATCCCAAATGAAGATGTATCTTGATAAGAATCATTGAAGAAAAAATCACAATGACCATTGAATAGGTGGGAGATAATATGGATGACTCTGATATGAAGATATTTGCAAAATGGGGAACTGTTTGATGACAAAAATGAAGCAAGGAAATTAAAACTAAAGGCGTCTCGATATATAATACAAGAAGGCGTCCTTTACAAGCTATCTTACCCCAACCTTTGCTCAGATGCATTGGGCCTTAGTAGGTAGAATATCTACTTCAAAAAGTGCATCTTGGATATTGTGGAAGCCACGTAGGACCCTGCATGTTGGCTAAAAAGATCATTCTTTGGGGTAACTATTGGCCGATCATGTTTAAAGATGCTCATGACTTCGTGTAGAAATGTGTTAAATGCCAACTTTATGCTCCCATAGTTAGAAGACCACAAATGGAGTTGATCAACATCCAGAGTTTGTGGCATTTCACACAGTGGGGAATTAATATTTTGGGACATTTTCCTGAAGCACCAGGACATTTGAAGTTCTTAATAGTCACCATCAACTACTTCACTAGGTGGGTAGAGGCCAAACCTTTGGCTATTATCACTGGAAAAATGTCCTAAAGTTTGTGTGGAGCAAAATTGTTTGCAGATTCAATATCCCTCATGTGATTATTTTAGATAATAGGAAACAGTTTGCAGATAATACTTTCCACTCATCGTGCAAAGAACTTCAGATCAAACAAAACTTCACTTCCATTGTGCACTCACAAGCCAATGGCCAAGTTGAAGTCACAAATCACATGATACTACAAGAACCCAAAACTCAGCTAGATAAAGCAAAAGGGGATTGGGTGGTGGAGAACCTCCCAAATGTCCAGTGGGCTTATCGCACCACACCTTAGATTGCAACGGAAGAACCTATAGCCTAAAGTATGACTCAGGATCTATCATTCCAGCGGAGATTGGAGTTCCAAATCCCAGAGTTGTAGCATTTAACGCTAAGGCTAATGAAGAAGAGGTCCGATTGAACCTGGACTTATTGGAAGAGTGCCGAGATCTAGCTTCTGTGAAAAAAGTACAATACAAGTAGGCCATGGCCAAATATTACAATAAACGGGTGAAAATCAATGAATTCACCCCAGGAGATTTGGCTTTATGCAAAAATGAAGCAAGTCGAACTCAAAAGCTTGGCAAACTAGAAGCTAATTAGGAAGGCCCCTATAGGGTCATTAATGCATCAAAGTTTGGGAATCAATACCTGGCCACAATGGATGGGAACTTGTTACCCCTACTCTGGTATGTCAGTAATTTAAAATGCTTTTATATTTCAAATATATTTTAACGAATAAAATCTTATTCTTATATATATGTGTGTGTGCTTTTTATAAATTGAGAAAGGGGGTTTCAAATTGACCAACTAAAATCCAAAACACCCTACGGGGTGTGGATCTCGGAGTGAACAACTAAAATCCCAAACACCCTATGAGGTGTAGATCTCGGATTGAAAGACTAAAATCCCAAACACCCTTCGGGGTAGGGATATCGAATTACTCATTGTTATTAATTTAAGCGTAGTACAAATATCTACGAGGAGTTTACATTTTTGTTTTTCCTTTATTCTATTTCTCCTCATAACTAACCCTGTTTGGAAGACACATACTGAACAGAGGAACTAAAAACCATAGTTCTAATAAGACCTCAGCCTGACATTGTCATGCCAAAGTTTATGATATATATAGGATCTCGGTTAGAATTGAGAACTCGGTAATGTAATTGGGATCTTAGACATATGCTAGATTTGTGCACTAGATATTGATCTTGACAGACCAAAGGTCCGAATCTTAGACCAAGGGTCTGGATCTCAGACCAAAGGTCCTAACCTCAGACCAAGGGTTCAGATCTCAGGGCAATGATCTTTATGTTTTTATGTTTGAAGTATTAGTTAATAAATAACATATCGTTCTTACATTCATTCTTCATAAATCAAGAAAGGGAATGCTAATTACCCTGAACTCGGTTCAAGGCTGGTAAAACAGCCTTGTTAAATCGTAAATCAAAAAAATCACGTGTAATCTCGGTTCAGCTAAGTCAAGCTACTAACTATATAACATCCCAAGTAGGTGAAGAGAACATGAACATCTTACAAGGTGAAATTCCAAATATCCTCAGGGGTGGGGAGAACATGAACATCCTACGGGGTGAAATCCCAAATATCCTCAGGGGTGGGAAGAATATGAACATCTTATGGGGTGAAATCCCAAACACTCTCAGGGGTGAGGAGAACATGAACATCTTACGGGGTGAAATCCCAAACATCTTGAGGGGTGAGGATCTCGGATTTACCATCAAATCCCTTCACAGTATTAACATATGTTTTATCCGCCTTCACTATAACCTTAGGGCCATAACCCAATAGCTCTCCCAACTTAGAGTTGGGAACTTTTCTTGAATCTCGACAGCCGTTTCATGCCATCCTATCTCCTTAGTTTCTTGGGATAAATTTACCGCAAATAGCCCAAAGTTTTGTGTGTGACAGACCTTCTCCACTAGCAACTTTGCAAACTCTCATTGGTTGATGCTTCTAAGTCTCTAGATCTCGGCTTCCATTTTCTCCAGCTGTTGGCGAAGGAAAGCGAGCTTTATTATTAAGGCTGGCCACTGACATCTCGGCCAACCCTTTTTGATGGTCCTCTATGCCCTGGATTGTCACCCCTAGTAAGTCCCTCATAGGCATAGAAAAGTCAAACATTGTCTCCGAGGTCCTAACTTCGACTTCTCCCTGACCATTTGTTCCGTTGCTACGAGAGACTTTTATTCTCTTTCCCTTAACCGAGCTCCCAACCTCGACCTTCCTCTTCTCAACCTTCTTATTCGAAAGCTTCACCACCACTACCTTCGTAGCAGAAGCATCCTCGTCATGACAAGACCTCAGCCTGACATTGTCACGCCAAGGTCTGAGGGGCTTATGATGAGTATGGAATTTACATAAAATATACAGCAATCACGGGCGATAATGACGGAGAAGTGAAATAGCGTGTAATCACTGGTTACAGCTGTAACCAACAGATTGAGTTGTAACAATCAATTCCCTCAAATCATAGAAGAGGATATATAAGTGGGAACTTAACAAAGCTGTACTTATTCACAAGCATGTAACAACGTGCTATAATCATGGAAGGGTATCGCAGCGTGCAATCAGCAATTATAACCATAACCCATGAACTAATACGTGACAGGGAATCCCATGAATGAGGGGATGAGGTATATATAAACCCGGAAGACAACCAGGTATGGGGACATTCTCTAAAAACTCTTAATAGAATACTATGTAGTAGCTCAGGAGGACATGACATAACCACAACAACATTTCCAAATTCCACAGTCTATTCGTTATAAACTTCTCCACTAAATCCTCTTCCTCCATTTGAAGCTCATGATACAAAGGGCCCAATCCAAGCCAGTTATCATGCCAAAAGAAATATTTCCCTTTTTCAAATCCCAAATTATATATTCCTCCATCATATGCTTCACTGCACTTATTGCCTCCATACATGTGAAGAATGTTTAGGTTGCTCCATCACTAGCGGATGGCCCTTTCTAGAATACTTTTTTCCATATGAATTGGGACCATAATGACTGTTGCCGCTGAGAACACCGCTAGAGCTTGCAGCCAATGTCCTTGTTGAACTATTCAAGGATCTTTTCTCACTCCCCTTTCTTCAGTTGGTAAACATAAGTCTTGCTATTTCCTCCAATGATATCAACCGCCATACTCATTTTCCCCTACAAAAAAATATGCAAAAATATTCTCCAAGCTCGATAATACTCCCTTTAGAAAATGCAAGACAGACAATAAGAAGATTAGAATTGATGACAACAGATGTTTAATCAACACTAACTAGCCTTCGGCTAATAGAAACTTCTTGGACTATCCCAACATCCTATTCTTCACCACCTTCAGAAGCCCCACCAAAAGTATCTTTTGTTTTCCTCACTCTATATGATGGGCAACCCAAATATTGAATTGGCATCGTTTTATATTGACACCCCATGACTTCCTCCACCAATTTCCTCATATCTACACTCACTTTATTGCCCATTAAAAAACACAACTTACCTAGATTCACCAATTGATCCGATACGGCATCATAATGTCCGATCACCTCTTTGATCAACGTCAACAATCTCCTATTCCCAGAAGAGAAAACAATGATATTATCAGTATATGCAAGATAAATAATCTCCTGGCACCCTGACCTCAACGAATGGGGAACAAACTCTTCAAGTTGAAGCAAAACATTTAATGATCTAGAAAAAAACCTCTATTATAAGCCTATAAATAAGACTAGTGATAATAAGTCCCTTTGTTGTATTCCCCTTATCGATTGGAAGAAACCCTTCATCTAGTCATTAATAAGAATAGAGAAGTGGCAATTGGAAATTAGTCTCCAGATCATATCTAAGAACACCTCACTGAAACCAAAATTTTGTATTATTGCTATAACAAACACCCACGAGACCCTGTCATAAGCTTTAGCCATATCCAACTTCAAGACAATATTTTGCCCTCATGTTTTTTCAATCCAACTCCAAAGTGAGCTCTTGAGCCAACAATATAATCTGCAATCACTCTACCTTTCACAAAATCACTTTGATTCTGCTAGCCTTCCATCAGAAAACTAGTCCTTCAATTCCCTTTCTAGCCTTTGTATTTCCTCTTTCTCCCTCTTCACTTCTAAAATATCACTGAACACTTGGTGACTCCATTCTTTTAGTATCACCTTCACTCTCTTCATTTTATACCGTAAGGTATTAAGAAACCCGATCCTACCTGGCACCTCCCAAGCTTTCTTAACCACATATTGGAAGCCCTTATGACTTGTTCACACATTTAAAAATTTGAACAGCTTTGGACTGAATACCATCTCCATGTTGCTTGTGACAAGCAACAACAAATAATCAGATCTCACCCTAGACAAATGCTTCACTCTCAACTGATATATTCTTTTCCAACCACATATAGTATACTAGCACCCTATCTAGCCTCTTATATATCCTTTGATTTCCCACTTGGTTATTGCACCATGTAAATGACAATGCCCTGTACTTAACATCCGTCAACCCATTAGTCTACATAAAATTAAAAAAATCCAAGGATTTCCTAAGATCATATGGCTAGCCTCTGATGTGCACCTCATGACTATAAAAGCCAGCAATACACAACAAGAGAATAGGACCCAAGACTTAACTTCCAAAATCACTAGAACCAGATTGGGATTGATGGATAAAACGTCGCCACAATTTAGAGTTCTACTAGATTGATAAGACTCAAAGGCGCTACAAACTGGTCAAGTTTGATAAGCTCGTTGTTTTTTGAGAGAACGAAGAGATTGATTCACTCAAACTCTCAATGACGTAATGTCACAAAATAGTTCTCAACTTATCGATTGATTCTCATGCAGAAAGGCTTTTAAATAGAATACAAGAATGTCTTAAAAAGGTAACAATTAAAAATCCTAATCCTACTCTAATTCTCAAAAGGGTGGCCAAATATCTTTAAAACAAAAAGGAAATAAAAATCTAAAGCCAATTGGACTTGGAAGTTTGGCCCTTTAAGGCTTCCTTCAAGTTTACAATTTTGGCTACCAAAAAGAAGGATAATTTTGGCCCTCAACATAGCACAACAATTCGGCCAAAAATTAAGACAAGCAAGGGCTGCGTCTTAAAGCTTATTTTCGACCCTAAAATAACTAATACTAATAAAATATTAATGCTAATAAAATAACTAAATACTTGGCCTACTAATACACTAGAATTTGTCCAAGGCAAGACTAGTGTTATTCAAAATGGACTTGCAGTAAATTAATGAGTTGCAAGTCTTGGTTGCATGCTTGACGAGGTTAGAGGTCATGGATTAAACCACTTAAGGTTTCTTGAAGTTGTGTAGACCTAGTACTTGTCAATGGGTCCGTAATATGTCATGGCAGATCGAATGTTTGGCAAGTAGGTTGAACGGCTCCTTGGACGACTCCGGGTTCCCATCAGCCTTCTTTCTTCCCTTGTTCGATAGAACCAAATTGAAATCCTTGACAATCATGCACAAACCTCTCCCAATAGCCTCTAGCTCCAACTACAATTCCCGCCTACTCTCCACTATGCAAGGAGCATGGACGTATACTATCATGACCTCCTCTTCCATCATTGGAATTCAAACTTTAATAGGTAAGAAAAATGGAGATTGACCAATAATTTTCGCTTGGATACACCCATCATAAAACACCCATATCAACTCCTCCACATTATGTAACTCATGATCAAAGCCAAGTTTCATTCATAAGTGTTCAAACTTTTCCACATTCACCTTGGCTCACACAATGCCATTATTTGCAAACCATAAAATTTCTTTAGAACTTTTAGTTGTGAAATCGCAACCTTTTTGGCAACTCCCCTGACATTCTAATAAAGTGTTTAATCATCATGACACAAACATAAAATTGTAGAAGACTTTCCTAAGAGCTTGCACCCATGGCTGCACTTGTTCACCTTCTATTACATGTCTTGAATACTCAATCCTCTTGGAGATAAATTACCTTGAAACACCACCAAGGCTTGCTCTTCTTGAATTGTAGGCTATGCAGCAAACCCTAGCCTTTCTTCTTTTCCTTCTCCACCAAAACCTTCTACTGATGATTCTCTTTTACAAACTAGTGTGCTATGTTTCTAATATGTTCTTGAGGTGCTTCCAGAATACCTTTCTCAACTAATTCAGCAATTTTCTTCTCCGATAACTGAGAAGTTTCTATATCACATAACTCTTTTGAGACCTCATATCCTTCCCGCTTCTCCATATTAAAAAATCGAAAGCTATTTGATAGCACTAGATGCTCAGTTTTGTTTGTGGCCAATGGCTTCTGCTCTCTTTAATTTTGTTCCAACACATCACTTTGAATGACAGTAGTCCTCATCTGTTCTTGATTGGACTCATGGTTCTCTATTTGGTCAAGTACAACCTCTCATTCACTCTAGTCAATTGCAATTATTTTTGCCAAATAGATTGTGCTGCTTTTTCTCTCCTGACCTTAAGCACATGGCCATCCCTTTTCTCCATTGTCTATTCTACTACTGCCATGGACCTCCCATTTTTGCTTCGAGTCACTACCATTCAATCCCCTTTTCTTGTTTAGCTTCATGAACCTTTTCCGCCTTAGCCGATTCCCTTTCTTTCTCCAGTAGCAAGTTATTTCCAACTTCCTGCTACATCTTCTGTTCCTTCCTTGCCCTTAGCTTTGGATGCTTTATATGGAAACTTTCCACTCTATGACCAAGATGGCAACAGAATGTCTTTGAAACAAAACCTAGTGCACTAAACACTTTCTATGTCCTTCTACCTTCATTATTGGCTACACCTTTCTAGCTATGAATTAGAGAGATTGATGGCGGTTCAGTCTTACGTGGAAGAATAAGGTCTTTGAAGGACCCACGGACAAGACTCCGTAAGACCTTTCGTTTAATATGCCTTCTGTATAACCGCAAGAACGCCTTTGAAACAAGCTTCCAGCAGTTAAGTTGACATGAATGACTCTTCAAGTTTGCCTAAGTTTATCTTTTTAAGGGGTTCTGGTTGGTCTAATATTGTAAAGCTCATCAAAAGTATAAATCCAAATAAAAGAGTGAAACACTCGGGTTGTGTATAGTTTAGGTTTGGCTAGGGGAAAAGTGGTATTGTGAGGTTATTTCCCTTATCTTATCCATTACTTAAAACAACCATGGTGGAGGCACCAAATGAGACTTTAGATCAAAAAGTTTTAAGGGCTATTAGGCAATGAATGAAAGGCTATCAGCCCTTGAATCTAGTAACAAATGAGGAAACAAGGGAGGTTCAAAATCTCAACAACGGTGTTCGAAGAGGAGGCGTCTTATGGAGAAAACGAATAAGAGGGATTTTATAGCGTTCAAAGAAGAGAGGGTGTTCCTAGAGTTGTGAAAGACCTTGGAAGCATTACATTGAAGATCCAACCCTTTAAGGCAAGAGTGATCCAGAAGCCTACCTTGAATGGGAAAAGAATGTAGAGCTTGCTTTTGATATCAGAAAAAGGCCACATTGCCTGTGGTTGAGTTCACAGATTATGCCATAGAGTGGTGGGACTAGTTTGTGTATTGCTGGCTTTTTATAGCCGTGAGGAGCACATCAGTTTGGTATCAAAGTTCTAGATAATTTTGAAATTTTGCAACTTCGAATTCTGTTTATGTTGCTTCCATAACCGAAAATTCTATACATATTATTTTTCGTATAGCCGAAATTCTGTTTTTGTTGTGGTAGTCAAATTAATTGTTTAACTCTAGTTTTCAAGACTTGGTTAAGTCTTTTCTTGCTGCCCACTTTTTGAGTAGATAATTTTGGTTTTTTATTTTGTGAAAAAAATAAAATCGTTGCCTACTATGTTCCTTAAAAATTCCAAACTTCTTGAAGTCCATCTTGAAAAATCCAAACTCCTTACTTGTCCAACCATAATCTTTGTGTTGATTTTTTGTGCATACTTCTACTTTGTGTTGATATTGTTTCTTTTAATTTTTATTTTCTGGTAAAAAAGAAGAAGAAGAAGAAGAAGAAATAGCTGAGGAAAAAATAAAAAAATAGAAAGATCAACAAAACCGGAAGAAAGAAAGAAAAAAAGAAAGAAAGAAAGAAAGAAGAAGAAGACAAGAACAATTCTTGATTCTTGAATCTTGAATTCTTGAAATTTTTGTTTCATGTTCTTGAATCCTTGTTCTTTCATCCCTTTTTCCTTGAATTATTTGGTCGAAATTGCTTCAAGAAGTGTGACCAGAATTTTGCCTCCAAATTCATGCAGCATTCTTGCAATTTTGTTCTTGAATTCTTGTTGAACTTGTGTTGCCCTCTTGACCTTTTGTTCTTGAATTCTTGCTGAAGAAGTGTTTTAGTACTTCAAGAATCATAGCAGAATTTTGCTTCAAAGAAATGTGAGCCTTTCTTAAAAAGAATCCAAGTGTGATTAACTTTTCTCATCCCAATTGGATTTAGAATTGACTAGTACCACTTGCCTGAAATTCTCCACTTTTTGGAAACTTATTTGGACAAAAATTCTGCACCTTTTGTACCCTCTCTTGACAAAAAATTGTTTGCAAAAAAAGGACTACAATAATTGTTTCCTAATTTGATTTTACTTGGTTGCAAGAATTGATTCCTATTTGTATTTGTTTTCCTTTTAGAGTTACTTCCTTTAGTAATCTTTCCTAATTGTTTCCTTTTAGGTTCCATATTCAGATTTATTTAGTTTCCATTTTATAGCTTTCCTTATTCAAGTCCACTTTGTAGTTAGATTTATTTAGTTTCCTATTCCTTTTAGTTTCCATATTTACATCCAATTCCAAGTTGATTTCAGATTTTTGTAGTTTCCTAATTTGTTAACCTTCCTTGAGTCTTGGTTCCTAAATTCATATATTCTTATTTGAACTATCTTTGGCCAAAAATTCCTAAAGGTTTGGTAAAGTGTGTTGTTATAAGTAAGAATTTAAAGAGAGATTGTTTGAGTGACTGGTGAGACATAAAAAAAACCGAGAGCATACTCATATACAACCTTACTATAAATATTCCCATATTATTATTTTTTGCTTTTGTTTGTACTAACCTTTTGCAGGAATAATGTCAAAAAAGGAAAAGCTTCAATTGATCAAAGGCCCTTAAAGATTGGAGAGAACATATGAATAAAAAACAATACAATTTGGCCGATCAACTTGAGTGATGGGAATCCAGGAGTTGTTCAACCTACTGGCCAAGCATTCGATCCACCGTGACATATTACAAGGCTCGATAATGAGAGTAAGGTCTAAACGATTTCAAGAAATCTTAAATGGTTTAATTCATGACATTTAAGCTTGTCAAGCATGTGGCCCAAAATGTGAATAGTACCCATAAATAGTGTTGTGAATAGTCATGAACACTATCGTGAATAGTTTTTGATGAACAAGGCTGTGACTAGTAAATAGTGCCATTAACAGTGACGAATAGGGTTTTCTTATTTATTTTCTTTTTATTTGTAAGGTTGCCCTTTAATTAATTAAAGGAAACCAACATCCCTTCTTAGAATTAGATTAGAGTTGGGATTTTAGTTGTTTTCTTTTAACACATTTTTATACTCTACAAATATAGGCCATTCGGCCAACACCTCAATATACAAGTTGAGAATTTTTGAGACATTACGGCATTGAAAGTTTGAGTGAATTAATTTCTTTGTTTTTTCAAAGAACAATGGGCTTATCAAACTTGATCAGTTTGTGGTGCATTTGAATCTTATCAATATGGTAGAACCCCAAGTTATGGCGACGATTCATCCAATGGTCTAAATTCCACCGATTCTGAAAATTTCGCAAGTTTTGTTTTGGATCTTGTTTGCTTGTTGTGCATTGTTGGCTCTTTATAGCAGTGAACCTACACATCAGTTTGGTATCAGAGCTCTAGGTAACTTCAATATTTTGTAGCTTTAAATTCTGTTTATATTGCTTCCATAACCAAAAATTTTGTTTATATCAATCTTCCTTATAGCTGAATTCTATTTTCTTGTGGTAGTCAAATTAGTTGTTTAGCTCTAGTTTTTGAGACTCGGTGAAACCTTTTCTTGCTATTCACGTTTTGTGTAGATAATTTGGATTTTATTATTCTGTGAAAAAAACAATTTGCTGCCTATTTTTTTCCTTAAAAAAAAAAATCCAAATTCCTTGAAGTTGTCCATCTTGAAAATCCGAACTCCTTAATTGTCCATCCACAATCATTGTGTTGATTTTTCGTGAATATTTCTAATTTGTGTTGATACTTCTTGCTATGAATTGTTCTATCTTGGTGAAAAAGAAAAAAGCAGAATAAAGAGCAAAAAAATTTAAAAAAAAAGGATCAAAACCGAAAAGAAAAGAAAGAAGAAAGAGGAAGAGGAGAAGAACAATTCTTGATTCTTGAATTCTTGTTTCTTGATTCTTGAAATTCTTGTTTCTTGTTCCTTGAAATCTTGTTTCTTGAACTCTTGTTCTTGAATCATTTTTTCTTGAATTATTCGGCTGAATTGCTTCAAGAAATGTGACCAGAACTTCGCCTTCAAACCCGTGCAGCATTCTTGCACTTTGTTCCTGAATTCTTGTTGAACCTGTGCTGCCCTCTTGATCTTTTGTTCTTGAATTCTTGTTGAAGAAGTGTTTTAGACCTTCAAGAATCATAGCATAAATTTCTTCAAAGAAAATGTGAGCCTTGCTTAAAAAGAATCCAAGTGTTATTAACGTTCCTCATCCCAATTGGATTTAGAATTGATTAGTACCACTTGGCTGAAATTCTCCACTTTTCGTCAACTTATGTGGACAAAAATTCTGCACTTTTTGGCAACTTATTTGGATGAAAATTCTGCAACTTAGTACCCTCTCTTGACTAAAATTGTTTATACGAAATGGGCTGCAAGAATTGTTTCCGAATTTGATTGTACTTGCAAGAATTGATTCCTATTTGTATTTGCTTTCCTTTTGGAGTTACCTTCCTTTAGTAATCTTTCCTATTTTTTTTCCTTTTAGATTCCATATTTGTTTTCCTTTTAGATTCCATATTTGATTTTCTTTTAGATTCCATATTTAGATTTATGTTGTTTCCTATTTTATAGTTTCCTTATTTAAGTTCACTTTATAGTTGGTTTTATTTAGTTTCTTATTCCTTTTTGTTTCCATATTTGCCTTTAATTCCATGTTGATTTCAAATTTTTGTAAATTTGTTAACCTTCCTTGAGTCTTATTTCCTAAATTCATACATTCTTATTTGAGCTATCCTTGGCCAAAAATTCCTAAAGGTTTGATTAAGTGTGCTGTTCTAAGCAAGAACTTAGAGAGAGATTGTTTGAGTGAGGGGTGTGACATAAACAGATAATCGAGAGCATTCTCATATACACTTTACTACAAATTTTCCCATATTATTGTTTTTGCTTTTGTTTGTACTAACCTTTTTGCAGGAAAAATACCAACAAAAGGCATAGCTCCAATGACCAAAAGACTCTCGTAGATTGGGCGGAACACATGAGCCAAAGATATTCCAATATGGGTGATCAACTTGAGGCTTTGCAATTAAGGCTTCAATCCAATGACGATAAGATGGAGCAATTAGCAAACACTTTCCATGAATGTATGAAGTCGATCACTGAGTTATTGTCAAATAAGTTGAGATCTAGAAAGAAAAGTCCATCAAGTTCTGACAGTAATAAAGAGTCCGATGGGGCTTCTACTTGCTATAGAGGGCAAAACTGATAAAGTTGACAAAATTTTGGGAAGTATAAAAAGGAAAATTCCAGCCTTCCAAGGTAGGGGAGATGATGAAATCCTAAGGGCCGAGACAACTACAACTCCACATGAAGCCGATCATGAAGCTAAGCATCTACACTTAGATTCTTTACAAGGGATTGGTGGCCCTATTACAAGGTCAAGGACTAAGAGAATGCAAGCTACCTTAATCTCTTTCATAAATGAATCCACAGAATTCGAAGCTAAGGCAACAAGGAAGACTTCCAATTCTAGTTCAACACTTGTCATTTTACTTAGTATTGTAAATGATGAGCCAAATGTTAATCATTCTTCATGATTGAACTAAAGGAGAATTAAGAAGCTTCCAAATTGGAGTAAAGAAGCTCCATTCGGTCAGCACAAGCACAAGCTTCCAAGTCCATAGCCAAGTGTGTAAATCAAAGAGGAAGATTCCAGCTAGCTAAGGCTGAAGAAATGAGGTTTAGGAAGCTTCAATTCAGCTCAATGCCATTCAGCACTTGGAGTTGTAATTTCGGGAATTCCAGTCCACAAATGGACTTCTAAATTCGGCCAGCACACAAATCCAATACAGATTTGGAGACCCAATTCAAGTAACATTTGGCCAATACAAGCAAATCCAATCTACACTTGGAGTTCAGTTTAGGAAATACTTAGGGGGCGCTTGGTATAAATGGTGGGTTTAGGAATGGAATGGATTTGTGGAATGGAAAGGTTTGGAATAGAATGGAATGATAATAATTATGTTGTTTGGTATTATTTTGTAATGGAATGGAATAAATTTTATATTAAAATTATAATAAAAATAGTATTTTACATTATATGATATTTAACAAATTATATCTTGTTCAAAAAATAGTCAAAGTGCATGTCAATTTGTAGAGAAAAATATTTTATATAATTTAGTGAAATTTGTTTTTTTTTTTTAAAAAAAAGGTAAAAAGGGGGTTGCAAACCTTTGGGGGTTTGCAACCCCCTTGACATGTGGCGCGCGCCCAGTCACATCATGAAACCCATTGAGATGGGTTTATGGAAAACCCAGGTGGGAGGTGGGTTTTGTTTAAACCCACCTCCATGGGGTTTTATGAATCCATTACTGCATACCAAACATTCAATTTGGAGCCATACCATTCCAAACCCATGCCAAACCCATATAACAAACACCTCCTTAGTCTATAGTTTAGGCAATGTTTTTATCTTTGTCTTAGAGTAGTAGTTTTTAGTAAATAGTTTCAAAAAGTAGTTTCCTAAAGAGCTAATCCTTCTAGGAGATGGCTTTCTTAATTTTTACACATTGTAAACTATAAATAGAGGCCATTCAGCCCCAAGAAAATACAGATTTGATTAATTACAAACTAGAGAGCTTTATTGCTTTTCTTTGAGTTCTAGTTTAGAACTTGCTTTGAATCTTTGAGGATAGCCTCTTAGATTCATGTTTAAGCTATTTTGTTGAGTTTCTTTCCCTCGACAATCTGAATGTGCCGGTTGGTTCCAAGGATAGTCCAATTCGCAACTTTGAGTTTTGGATAATTCCTTCGGGTGTCAAGTGGAGAAAAGCAAGGTCCTTCTTCAATCTTGGAGTTTTTGTCTTGCTAAAAGAAGATTTAGTTCAACCTAGAGAACGATACTAGGACCTACATTCTGGTATTTGTTTCGAATTTTAATCTTTGGTTTAAGATTCATATCAAGAGATCTCAAAGCCTACTTGGAGTGAGGAAAGAAGGTTGAAAGGATCTTTGATTGTCACCATTATTCAGAAGAAAAGAAGGTTAAACTAGCAACAGTTGAATTTATTGACTATGCCATAATTTGGTGGGATCAACTTATAACCTCAAGGAAAATAAATGGAGAGTGTCATGTCCGATCTTGGGAGGAAATGAAAACAATTATGAGAAAGAGGTTTGTCCCATCCTATTATCATGGGGAATTGTACAAGGAATCAATAGTTATGAACTCCGGAAGATGGCTGATGTTTTTCCCTTTTTCCTCTTCTTTGGTTCATGCCTTGTTCTGTTTTTGTCCAGTTTTGGTCCCTTTGCTTACGGAATTTGAGAAAACGTTCTTCATGAAAGTTTAGCTCTCTTTCTCATCTTTCCATAGCATCTTTAATCACCTCATTTGGACATTTGAATCAAACGTTATGAACTCCCGAAGATAATTGGTTTTTAACCCCTTTTTCCTACAAAACAAATAAAAGATGAGAATCACAAATATAATGTGATTTCTCTAATAAACATGGCATATCTCAATGAAATCTATGCAAAAGAGTGAAAAACACATATCTAAGTTTATGAATATTTGATTCTCATCATGAAGTCTCTAGTAAAGCTTCACTTTCATCCTCCATTGCTTTCCCATCTTTCACCTCCTTTGGTGAAATTAGATTTGAATGGATTTCTATCTCACTTCTTAACATAATATCATTCACATTTGCCTTTGGGTTCACCATTATTTGTAAGAGTAGTTTCCTAGAACTCTGTTCATCTAACTTGCTAATGGAGGTGGCTAATTGAGTAATCTAATTCCTCAAGTTTTGAATACTAGCCCTTGTCTCTTGTATACTAGCTCTTATCTCTTGTTGGAATTGTTGACTATTCTTAGCAAGAGCCTTGATAATTTCATCCAAGGACATGCCTAAACTTGATGGTTGAACCTGGACTAGAGGTTTTTTGTCATAAGAATGTGGTGAATATCGTGGTTGTGCTCTTTGGTTCTCATAGCTAGCGTCTAGATGATCACTCTGTCCATAATTGTAATTATTAGAATAGGGATCATATCTCCATTGATGTTGACCAGAAAAACATCCTACTACATTAATATGTTGGTAAGAATATTCTTGCAATCTAGGAAACATGTTTGTAGGATGTCTAGCCACCAAGAATATTCCACTAAACTCTAACTGTCTATACATGACCTGTAGCCAATTGACGAACCAAATTAGTTAGATAAAAAATTTAATTTTCATAGTTAGAAGTATTTACCTCATTAACTTGCTTGGGAATTCCATCAATCTTTGTCCCAAATTGCTAAGTGTGCTTTACCATACTGGAAATTAGTTACTTAGTTACTTTTGGTGTCTTATAAACTAAAGGTTCAGCATTGGCTGCATATACCATACTTCTATCCTTCGGCAATAGTCCTTCATAAAAATATTGGATGAGGAATTGGTCGGGTATTTGATGGTATAAGCAGCAGGCACACAGTCGCTTGAATCTTTCACAATACTCATATAGAATCTCTCCACTAAATTGCCTTATCCTACATATCTCATTTCTAATATTTGCTTTTCTGGATGTAGTGAAGAATTTTTCTAAAAAAACAACCTATGATGTGATTTAACTAGAGGGAAAGTAATAAAGCCAGTATTTCGCTTTGTCTCCAAGAGAGAAAGGAAAAGCTCTCAATTTAATCTGTTCTTTTAACACTCCTTGCATTTTCATGCTAGAGCAGACAACATGGAACTTCTTTAAGTGCCTGTGCAAATCTTCACCTACAAGACCATGGAAAATTGGTACTAAATGGATTAGACCCAATTTCAACTGAAAACCAACATCAATGGTAGGAAATTGTATACAAAGAGGTTGTTTTTTTTTTTTCAAATTAGGAGCAGCTAGCTCCTTCAACATTCTATCTCGCTCTACCATTATGTTTTTCTTGTGATTCGGTTGTCACATGATCCATCGTTTTAGTTTCTACTACCACCCTGGAGTATGCACCACCTTTCTTTTGTTTAGTCTCTTTTCTCTCAGCTAACCTGTGGTTTTCTCAATCTAACAATTATACTCCAATTTACCTTTCTGAGAAGAATGGGTCATTAAAAAAGAGACTATTAGCACAAATAAATATATACAGCTAAGAAATTAAGTAGTTCATTAGCAGCGACGACAACATTTTGACAGGCTTATCAAAACTCAAAATTAATCACTAGTACTTTAGTGCCTATAACTCAATTTTGCAGTATAGTGGACTAGATCGAATCCCAATGAAACTATTAATCCCATTTCTTAGTTACAATAAAGGAAAGTAACTCAGGAGATTTTTTGTTGATTTGACCTAATTTACTAAAGTCTACCAAACAATTAAAATGAATAACTAAATAGGAAAAGAAATAGTAAAGAGAATTGATAATATCAACTCTTGCCCTATAAAAGGACAAGAGGCACAACCATATGCATGAATCAATTAGAGAATAATTTTTTTTTTTGTGAGGAATTCACAATTCCAGTTCTTTCGAGAACTTTTTGAGTGCATTAAGGGTGTCCTTGTGCTACTCTTGTAACTTATCAAGTTAGGATTTTTTTCCGTTATAGTATTGCTTTGATGCATATTGATACCAAGGTTTTAATCCATGTTTTTGGGTTGGAATCAAGGTTTTTTCCACTTCAAAATAAGTTAGTTCAATTTTTGACATGTTGTTTTTAAGGCCATCCATTAAAGTTGTGACTTTTTGGGACTAATTCTCTAATGGTTTACATTTGTAGGCCTTTGGGGAAGGTTTAGGTTTTGCCACATATTACTACAACTAATTATGTCCTTATTGGACAAATCTCCCAGGCTTGATACTTTCTTTTCCATTTCAGTCAGAAAGGCACAAACAACTATCAAAGAACGATAGAGACTGCTACACCAAAGATGGGGAAAACAAAAGGAAGTGCTGTAACATGGTAGGTAGATGTAAGGATAGAACTTGATTGAATCATATTTAGGGGTTGATCCTCTTTCCCTAAAACATGGGGAAATTCTTTTTTTGTGATAATTTAGTATGAAGTTTGATTAATTGACAAGGTTCAAAATAATAGTGGGTTAGAAAAAAGGAGACTAGAGTAGCGGTGTTGACTTCAATCTTCCTATCGAAAGAAGAAATATAGTTTTTCTTTCTTCAGATGTGGCATTTGCTACATAATCCGCATCTGTTGTCATAATAGCTACTATAAGGGAGGAGTTCAGGTCTGCTTAGTATTCTCGGACCCCGGGGTGATTCCATTCACTTCTTCAATATCAGAGATTGAGGCTCATACAAAATAGAAAGAGTAGGATAACAATGATAGTCATTGAGGTAAGAAGGAGAAAATCTTACCCCAGTTGAATGATTGGGAGAAAAGGGTAAAGTAGCAGGTGGCAGTTCAAAGAATGGCTAGAACTAAAGGCTAGTCAAACTTAGAGGCTTGTGCGAACTCCTTTATTTAATGTTCATAGATTGAAGGAGGCTAATCAAAGTTTTGACTTGATGGCTCACTTTTTTAAGTATTAGGAAAGAGGATTGAAACAAGCAACAAAAAGACTCTACTAAGACATAGGGGGCTATCAAGAATGTAGAGGAGGTAGGATGGGTAGTTGTGATGAGAATCCGAGAGCTGTTCAACCTACTTGATAGGAATCCAGGAGTCATTCAACCTACTCGCTAAGCATTTGATCTATAATGGCATATCACAGGACTGTTGGTGAGAGTTAGAGCTAAACAACTTCAAGGAACCATTCAGTGGTTTAATTCAAGACATTCAAGCTCGTTAAGTCTGATTTGAAGAACACTAGTTTTGCCTTGGCTAAGATCTAGTGTGATAATAGACCAAGTTATTTAATTAATTTTTGTAATTTTATTTTTAATTATTGGTGGCCGAATTTAGGTAATTAAAAGGCCACCCTTGTTGGTTTTTATTTTTTTATGGCCAAAATTATTAGGTAATTTTGGTAGCCAAATTTGTAAGCTTGAAGGAAGCCTTATAGGGCCAAGCTTCCAAGTCCCATTAGCTTTAAGATTTTATTTCCTTTTTGTTTTAAGGCTCTTTTGGCCGCCTTCCTCCTTTGGAAATTAGATTAGGATTAGGATTTAGTTGTTTCCTTATTAAGACAAACTTGAAGTCTATTTAAAGAGGCCATTCGGCCAAAATATCAATAATACACGTTGAGAAGAATTTGACATTACGTCCTTGAGAGTTTGAGTGAATCAATCTCTTTGTTTGTGTGAAGAACAATGGGTTTATCAAACTTGACTAATTTTTGGTGCCTTTGAGGTTTATCAATCTAGTAGAACCCTAGGTTGTGGTGATGTTTTATCCATTAGTCTCAATTCTCGCCGGTTCTAGCAATTTCGCAAGTTAAGTCTCGGGTCCTGTTTCGCTTGTTGTGTATTGCTGACTCCCTATAGCCGTGAGGTGCGCATCAATTTGGTATCAGAGCTCTAAGTAAATTGAAATTTTGTTCATAATTTTGTTTATATACCAAAAATTCTGTTTATATTCCTTAAGCTAAAATTCTGTTTATATCAATCTTTGTTGTAGCTGAATTTTATTTTCTTGTAGTAGTCAAATTAGTAGTTGAGCCCCAGTTTTTGAGACTTGGTTAAACCTTTTCTTTCTGCCCACTTTTTGTGTAGATAATTTGGATCTTGTAATTCTATGAAAAAAAATTCGAACCCCTAGAAGTTGCCTACATCCTGGAAAAAATCCAAACCCTTTCAATTCCCTTCCATAATCTTTGATATATATATATATCTATATATATATATATATATATATATATATATATATATATAGATAGATAGTTTCTTTAAATTGTTCCTCTTCATGTGGATATCTTTATAAATTGTTCTTTTCTGGTGAAAAAGAAAAAAAAAGAGAAGAAGAAAATTGCCGATTGTTGTTTCTTGTTAAAAAAAAAAAAAATACAAACCCTTGAGTGCTCTCCATAATCATTGTTCTTGTTCTGTTTTTTTTATTCCTCTTGTGTAGATTTTTTTTTTGTTACGTTAAATTTTAATTTTCTAGTGAAAAAAAAGAGGAAGAAGAAAGAGCCCAAAAACACAAAAAAAAAAGAAGAGAAAGATGAAACCAGAAGAAAGAAAGAAGGAAAGCAGAAGAAGAGAAGAACAATTCTTGATTCTTGAATTGTTTTTATTAATCCTTGAAATTCTTGTTTCTTGTCCCTTGGAATGATTGTTCTTAAATTATTGTTGCTGAAGTTTGCTTCAAGAAAATTATGACCAGAATTTCTGCTCAAAAACACCTGTACTGTTTTTTTTCTTTCTTGTTGATTTGCTTCTGAAAAATGTGCTGCATTCTTGGACTTTTGTCTTTTGAATCCTTGTTGAAAATTAATTCAAGAATTGTGACAAAATTCTACACATTTGGCAGCCGAATTTCTAGACTTCTGTGGCTGAAAATTTTGACTGAAAATTTGGCTGTTCTGAATTTTTTCAGCCGTACTATTCTTGTTGATTTTTTTCCGTAACCCGTGCTGCCTTTTGTTTTGATTCATCACATAATTCTGCACTCTTGTCTTGACTGAAATTTGGATTCTCTTCACCGAAATTGTTGACTGAAAATTGGTTCTTCTTGGTTGAAATTGTTGATTGAAATTTTGTTCCTCTTGGTGGGAAAATTCTTGATGAAATTCTGCTTTCTTTTGGGAAGTTCTTGAGTCAAAATCTTGTTCCCTTTTTGGCAATTGTTGCTGACCAAAATTGTTTATACAAAAAGGGCTGCAAGAATTTTTTTTCCTAATTTGATTTTACTTGCAAGAATTGATTCGTAGTTTTATTTGTTTTCCTAGTTAGAGTTTCCTTCCTTTAGTAGTCTTTCCTCTTTGTTTCCTTTAGTTTTCAAATTTGTTTTCCTTTTTGATTCCATATTTGCTTTTCTTTTAGAGTTCATATTCAGATTTATTTAGCTTCCTATTTCATAGTTTCCTTATTCAAGTCCACTTTGTAAATGGAATTATTTAGTTTCCTATTCCTTTTAGTTTCCGATTCCAAGTTGATTTTAGATTTTTGTAGTTTCCAAATTTGTTAACATTCCTTGGGTCTTATTTCTTAAATTCATAGATTCTTGTTGATCTATCCTTGGTCAAAATTTCCTCAAGGTTTGATAAAGATTGTTGTTCTAATCAAGAACTTTGAGAGAGATTGTTTGAGTGAGAGGTGAGACATAGAAAATAACCGAGGCATACCCATATCCACCCTTACTACAAATCTTCCCATATTATTGTTTCTTGCTTTTGTTTGTACTAACCTTTTGTAGGAATCCTATCAAAATGAAAATTCCAGCCTTTGAAGGTGGGGTAGACCCTAAAGAATACTTGGATTGGGAAAAGAAGGTTGAAAGAATATTTGATTGTCACAATTACTCCAAAGAAAAGAAGGTTAAGCTAGTAGGTGCAGTATTCACTGAGTATGCAATATTTTGGTGGGATTATCTCAAGAGAAATAGGGAGCGCCCTATCCCCTCATGGACAGAGATGAAGACAACTATAAGAAAGAGATTCGGTCCATCTTACGATATAGAACTGTACAAAAAGCTGCAAAGTTTTCAACAATGTTCAAAAAATGTCACCGAATACTACCGAGATATCATTTACCTTAAATGTTAAGGCAAAGATCACATAGTTGCCCAATGCCCTAATAAACAAGTGATGATCACCTTGGATGATGGAGACGTGATTTCTTATAGTAAATCCAATGATTCTATGCCTCCTATGACTGAAACTGATGGTGAAGAAGATATTGTCATGGGAGAAACAATTTCTACCTTGAAATCTATGCATTAAATGGTGAATGATGAAGAGTTTTCAAGTGGAGAAGAAGCATTAGTGCCCATGAGATCACTTAGTGCTCTAGCCATGGAGAATGATGAGCAAAGGGAGAACATATGTCGTATAAAAGTTTATGAAGTTCCACTCCATATTAGCAATGAAGAGAAAAAGGTTAAGGAGGAAGAAAAGCCCAATGCCTCAAGTAGGACAAATCCATTGAATTGGGGTCATCAAAACCAAGAGCCCGAGCCAGTTGATGATGTTTTGACTCTTCCACGCCTTGAATTTGTGTTTGGAGAAAGACAATTTTCCCACACTTCAGTACAAACTTGGAGCCTTCAAAAACTAGTGGTAAAAAACTATTACAAGAGTGGCTCAAGAAGAGCTAAAAAGAAAAGCCATCAATTTCCCAGGCCAAACTATTTTTTCTACTCTTTAAGGGGGTCAAAGTATGTTAATTTCATCCCAAGGATGTTGTTGAAGATAAGAGGATGAATCCTTTCGGGGAGAGGGGGAACGATGAGAATCCGGGAGCTGTTCAACCTACTTGATTGGAATCCAAGAGTCATTCAACCTACTCGCTAAGAATTTGATCCATTATGGCATATCACGAGCTGAAGGTGAGAGTTAGAGCTAAAAAACTTTAACAAACCATTCAGTGGTTTAATTCAAGACATTCAAGCTCATCAAACATGCGGCCAAGACTTGTAAGTCATTAATTTATTGTAAGTCTGATTTGAAGAACACTAGTTTTGCCTTGGTTGAGTTCTAGTGTGATAATAGGCCAAGTCATTTAATTAATTTTTGCATTTTTATTTTTAATTATTGGTGGCCAAATTTAGGTAATTAAAAGGCCACCCTTGCTAGTTTTTATTTTGTTATGGCCGAAATTATTCGGTAATTTTAGTAGTCAAATTTGTAAGTTTAAAGAAAACCTTAAAGGGCCAACCTTCCAAGTCCCATTGGCTTTAGGATTTTTATTTCCTTTTTGTTTTAAGGCTATTTTGGCTGCCTCCCTACTTTAGAAATTAGATTGGGATTAGGATTTAGTTGTTTCATTTGTAAGAAAAACTTGTAGTTTATTTAAAGAGGCCATTCAACCAAAACATCAATAATACTCGTTGAGAAGAATTTGACATTATGTCATTGAGAGTTTGAGTGAATCAATCTCTTTGTTCTTGTGAAGAACATTGGGCTTATCAAACTTGATCAGTTTGTGGTGGCTTTGAGTTTTATCAATCTAGTAGAACTTTAGGTTGTGACGATGCCTCATCCATCGGTCTCAATTCCACTACTTCTAGTAATTTCGCAAGTTAAGTTTTGGGTCATGTTTTGCTTGTTGCGTATTGCTGGCTCCCTATAGCCGTGAGGTGCGCATCAAGTTGGTTAGGTCTAGTATGCATTGTACGTGGATAATAGTTAGAGCTGGCAGCTCTCCCTAGGTAAGAGGATCAAGTTGGCCCTTGTGAATGGCTTCATGTATTTTCTCCCTTCAACCCTTTGATAGAAATGCTGCAAAAGAAAAAGAAGGAAAATCCATGGAGAGACTCCACAATCTTTGCCTTGTAAGAACTACGAGATCACCCTAATGACGCCTTTGGCCTTCTTGTGCAGGTTTTGAATTTGTTTTATGCATTATTGTCATTGAACAACTTATCTAAATTAAATTACGTGAAAGTTCTCTCATTCTTATGATCATCATGCTATGCAAGCATAGTCCTAACAAAATCCAAAGTTGTAGACTCACCCTCTATGAACGAACCATGCGGAGGAAATCTTTAGGTTTTTGTTGCATTGGATTCTCACAAATGTTTGCATTACACAAATTGACATTCTTGCTTGCTGTTTATCCACACTTGAGATGAGCACTCACTTTATTTATGCTATTACTGAATTTAGTGAAATACGAGATACATAATGACATTTAAGCTCTTGGGTGATAGAGTGAAGCATGCAACAATGATCTATTGATCAATGTTTTCATTTGTACTGTTGCTCATGGATAAAAAGGTGAAACACATTATTTAGATGAAGCAATTAGAACACGGAACTTTCAATCAAGTTCATTGCTAGTGCAAGTCAAAGTAGCTAGTTCAGGGGTTCAAATCTAGCACACCACTTACAAATTTCATATTTTCTTTCGTCTTACTAGAAAGTGCAAATTGGGCATAGCTTGGTCATACATAGAATTCAAACTTTCAACTAGGGCTAGAGATGATGTATATTGGAAGGGCTTGTAGGGAGTCCAACTTGATAAGCTTTAGCTAGGAAATTCATATATATTTAGTGCCCACTCTTGACAAGAGACTTGGTATTCATTGATGTGCAAATTTAGAAGTGCTAATGGGAGGAGTTTATATCAGCTGCTTAGAGAAAGGCTTTCTGAGAATGCTAATCCATAGATAGCATAGAGCTCTTACAACAAACTCTGTATTCATTGATGTGCAAATTTAGAAGTGTCAATGGGGGGAGTTTATATCAATTACTAGGAGAAATGCTGATGAGGACTCAAGTGCACAAGGTCAAATGGGAAATGACCGAGCTAGCCGAGTTAAGCAGTGGGACTTGAAAGGAGCTAATATCAAGACTCAAAGTGGTTTGAGTTCAACATCCAAGGACTCATGAAGCAACATCCATAGTCCAATGACTAGACTTTGATGTAAGAAACTAAAAAAAGCTTTAAATGGCTTAATTCAAGAAACCAAGTCAAGGAGGTTGCCAAGCTCGAGAACTGTGAGCCAAATATCTTAAATATTCATTGATTTGTCGATTATCAGTCAACATTAAAACTTTCTATGTAATTTAATAGATACATTTTAAATTAGAAAGCTTGAATCACCCAAGGGTTTACATTAGGGTTTCACCCAACCTTTTCTTAGAAACCCTAAATTATTTTAATTATTTTTGTCCTTTTAGTTTTGATATTACCAATAGGATTTTAATGTAGTCTAGTTGCCATTATGCCTTAAAAATCAAGCATGGCTGAATTAGTTAGTGTTTGGCTTGTTGTCTCTTTTAATTTTTGTCCAATTATGGTAGGGGTTAGCTACCAAATCCTTGTGGCATCAAACCAAGTACAGTTCTAAAATTTAGGACTAAGGGGGTGGCACCATTAACTATTTAAACACCCTTATGGCTGAAATTTTACAATTTAGTAGATCAACAAAATTTTGTGAGTTTTTTTTTTCTCACAACTTAAGTTCTTGTTCTTGAATTTGATTTAAGCTTATCAAGATTCACCTTGTGGTGTTTTTTGACTTATCAACTTGCTAATTGATCCTTAACTTGTTGTGGTGTCTTTTATCCCATAAATTGCCATCTTATACGTTTGATTATAGTCTAGACAATTAGGTATCTATAACTGTGCCTACTTTGCTAGCTTAACCAAAATCATGTATCTAGTTCAATTATTGATAAAGTTCTAGGCTTGTTGAATTTAGTCATATTAGGAGGTCCTTGTTGGTCTTCTGGTGAATATTAGTTTTTCTGGTACTAGAGCAATTTAGATTACTTTGAATTGTTCATATCTTTTCCATTGTTTCTATTGTTTCTTGCAATTTGTCTTGTGTTCTTTCTTTTTGTTTCTATTCTTTTCTTATTTGTTTCTAGCCCTTAAGTTTTTGTCCATTGCTTTATTGATAATAAAAAAGATTTTCAGCCTATACACTTGTTTGTCTTATAATTGATGTGAACCCTATAGGGGCAAAACCTTAGAAATCCACATGACTTGAACCCCTTAGGGAAGAAATCCTAAAAACTCCACATATAAGATGGATATTGCCAATGGCCCCAAACAAAATCAAGACAATGAACTGATGGAAAAACCTCAACCCATAGTTAGGCAAGGAACTAAGAATCTTCCTATGATCAATGGAAAATTGGCGCGACAATCTAATGGCTCAAACTAGATTGATAAGTCAAGAACACCACAAGGACAAATCTTGATAGGTTCAAGTTGTCAAGACAAAACAAAAGAAAAGACAATCCTCACATGTTTTATTAACGAAGTTCTCAATCCCCGTTACAAATGTGTGAGAAACAGTCTCATATAATTACAAACCATATTCAAATTAATTGGAAAAGGAAATAACTACAAAAAAAGAACTATTCTAAGAAGAGGAAACAAATTTAAAACCTAGAAATTTTAGTAGTTTAAACACAAGGCTGGACCATAACATGCCTAATGAGGTCTAATCATACACTTTTAAAAGGGCCCAAAAGTCTAGAACAAAAATAATTAAATAATAACAAAATAAACTAGTGGGCACCAAAACACAAATAGACCAAATTACAACTTTAAAATAAATATAAATATACTCGGGTTTAATTAAATTAATTATATTCCATTAAATCTACTTGAGACTTGAATTATATTCACTTGATCATTCTTGAATAAAATACTAAAACATGTGCCAACCTTGGATCTCATCAATAACTTTTTGGCTGAAGCATCCTGTTGTCTCATTAGAATTTTCCTTATGCGACACTATATATTTTTTCATTTTCTCTTGTCCAAAGTTGCTTGTCTCTGAAATTATTTTGCACCAATTTTATTACTGCCTGTATCGTCCTTATCTTAAAAAGTTTTGTTTGTCAAGGTTATCTTATTTGGCCAAAAGTATATTGGTTCTTGTTCAAGAAATTTTCTACCTGACTGTTATATTTCTGTCCAAATCGTTCATTAATTCTATTCTACTGCACCTTATTGATTGCCTAAAATTTATTGCTTCCTAGTAAACACTGTAGAGTCCATTTTTTTTTCCAATTTTTATTGTTTCTGCGAGTGATTTAACGTGCGAAAATGATGCTAAAATTTTGCTATTTATGAACAGTCTTTTACTGTTCATAAGCAGTACAGTTTTTTTTTGGTTTTGGTGGCCGGGGCTCGTCGGTTTTTACTGTTTCTCGTAGGGCAGGACATCCGGTGTAGTTTCTTCATGCTGGTATCGGCGATTTCCCTACGGAGGAGTTTGTGTTCCTGGTATGGGTGGCAGAGTTAAGAGGTATCATGGATGTCAAATTGCTGAACTTCGAAGCCAGTGGCAATTTCATGCTGCTCTTGGCAAGGCTTCTCTACTAAGGGGATGGTGTTCTAGCTTGGGCGGAGGGTCAAGCACGACGAGATGTCGCGTAAGACCGCGCCAGCATAGGAGGGTTCGACCAAAGTAGAGCCGCACTACACGGATTTCTGTGGTCCGTTTCTTCTGTTATTGCTTAGGATTGTGCCAATAGAGGCCGACAAGTTAGGGTTTTTGTTTTCTTTACCGGTCCCACTGTATGGGGTTTATGCCGGTCCCGTTGTAGCGGGGTTTGTTTTAACCAACCCCTACTTGGTTAGGTTAGTTGTGTTAGGGCCTGTCCATTTAAGGCTAGTTCTTCAATGGACCCTCTATGTATGATGTTAACTTGGGTATTCTCAATGTTAATGAAATGAGTGTGTTTTTGAAAAAAAAAAAAAAAACTTATTGCTTCCTGACCCGATAAAATTTTTCCCCGAACCAAATTATGCTGTCCAAATTCATTTCGCCGAAATTCATTTCAGTCCATAATCATTACTACCTATAATCATATTATTGCCCAATTTTATTAATTCTTGTTCCTTTTCCTATTTTTGTTTCAGTTCAAATTCCTACTTCTGCCTAAATTTAGTTGCTATCCAAATTGAATTTTGTGCTCCGCCATGATCTTACAAAAAAAAAAAAGAAAAGAAAAGAAAAAGAAAGAACAAAGAACAAAGAACAAAGAAAGAAGACATGTAAAAAAAGGAGAAAGAAACAAAGTACACGGTTTGTCCACTTGGTAGCCTAAAATTGAGTGCTGCCAAGAAAGAAAGAAATTCCCATCTTGTTCTTGCTTTTGAATTCTTATTAAATCTTGAATTTTTTGAGCATTGTTTGTTCAAGAATTGGACATTAAAGGACTTTTCATGCATCAAATCATTGAGTCTCTAAATTAAATTAAATCATGATTGAAATGCTAGTACTATACGAATTGGACTTGTCCCATAAATTTTCTTGTGAAATCCAAACCCAAGGAGGATTGGGAATTAATTCCAGCCAACTATATCTTTTGTTTGTTCTGCATAAATAATTGTAATCATAGTCCAATTCGGATTTGAATCTACTTTTTAATTGTAGCTGAATTCATGTTACTAGTCGGATTCATATTGTTCTCTATATTGATTTCTTGAATTTGAATTAAATTTTCCAGCAGCTAACCAATCCAAATTTGGCCAGTAAACAATGAATTAATTAGCCATTTTTTATTTGATTTATGGAATTTTATGACATTAAATTAGGACCATTTGCTGCCTTACCTGAATTCTTATTTCTGAAAATTGATTTCTGAAATTTTAGTTTTATTTCTACAATTTTGTTGTGAATTTCTTTGACTCTTAATTAATTTTCTTTGGCCTCCTATACATAAATTTTATGGTTAATCTTTCTTGGAAGTCTATAAGTTAAATTAGTGCCATTCGCTCTAACAAAGTGTAGCTCTTGAGTTGAGTTTGAATAAGAACTGTTGCTTATAAATTCGAGGGCAAAATGGCAAGGGAGCAATTCAACATTGATAAAAGCCATATTTGATTGATACACTACTAAGAGTAGTGTAGGTATTGGGACATATTGGGGGAAGGGAAACTGTGAGGGAAAAAAATTTCTTTTATTTCCAATTGTCTTCAATAAATCCATATGACTGGTGACAGTGGTGAATATCAAAAGAATCCTTTGAACAAAAACCAATGAGGGAACACTTGCGTCAACACACTGAGCCATTCGCTGACTTGCGAGAAGCCTTGCAAGATTCAAGAAGGATGTAAGAAATATTGAAGCCACTATTCGGCAGAGTACACCTAACCCCAGATGACAAAGAAACTAGAGGGAGGAGGAGCTTGAAAAGAAGGAATCTAAAGAGTTTGATGCCTCAAATAGAACAAATCAAAGGAGAAGGGATAATCAAAACCAACACTTAGACCTTGGAAACATCAAGATGAAGATAGCACCCTTCCATGGGAAAAGCAATCCCAAGGTATAGCTTGATGTGAACCCTTAGGAAACTCACCCTAAAAACTCACAACTTATATGAATTGCCCCAATAACAAAGAATTGAATTATGTTCTAAGGTGGGAAAACCTTAACCCCAACCTAACAATGTGGATTGAAACCTTGGTATTAATATGGATCAATGCAACGCCAACTTGATAAGTCGCAAGAGTAGTATAAGGACAATTTTAATGCATTCAAAAAGTTCTCCAAAGAACTTGAATTGTTAATTCTTCACGAAATAAAAATTTTATTCTTACAAAATGGGCTTCATAATGGGCACGCTCATCTTTTTTATAAGGCAAGAGTTGGTCTAATCTTTACAAGAATCGGATCCTAAAAATATCTTATAATTAGTTGGATTAGATGCTATATAAGAATACAACCTTTAAATCTTAATTATAAACTAATTCTAAATGAAAAGTTTGGCCTCAATACAACTTATAAATCTTCTACGAAGACTCCTACACATTCGGCCACAACTAGTTGAATTATACTAGAAAAACTATTACAAGCTAAATTAGGATTAAACCCTTGTAGAAATTCGTCCATAACCATTCTAGGGGGACAAAATTCGGCCATAGGTATTTTGTTTGGGCTGCAAATTATGAAATTTAAAAAATTAAAGGCTTATTTGCAAGACCCACTAGTAATCACTAATCTTGGACTCTTCTTTAAGTTGAACTTCTTGAATGAGCCCATTAAGAGTCTTTTAAGTCTTTTAAGTCTTTTAACTCTAGCCCTTGTCATTGGCCCATGAGATTCTTTGAAGTGGATCATGGAGCACTTTTTTGAGTCCAAACCCAAACTCATAATAGTACAAAAAATGATGACCACTATGGACTAGGACTCGCATCATTCCCCCTTTTTTTCAAAAAAGTTCATTCTCAAATCTTTAACAACATCATTGGGATGAAATCAACATATTTTGACCACCTCAAGGAGTTGAAGGAATAGTCTAGCTAGGGAAATTGATGTCTTGAAAATCTTGCTCTCCTTGATCCACTCTTGTAGTAGCCTTTTACGACAAAACATTGAAGGCTCCAAGTTTATGTTGGAGTGTGAAAAATTGTCTTTCTCAAAATACAAAGTTGAGGTGTGGAACTTCCAGAACTTTATGAAGTTGAATGGTTATAGGAAATTCCACCCAAAAAACTTGCATAAAAAGACAAATTTGGCTAAACAAGGTTAGTAGATAAACCTTTCCCTATCAATTCATTGCCTTTTTTTCAATTTTTTTAGTAATGACTTGTGTCTCGAATTTTCTCTCACTCTTCATACCACCATTATTTCTTTTCCCTCGGATTTTATCTCATGCTCGCCCTTAGTTGTTAACTCAATTATTTCTCTTTTATTTTCACTCTTTTTGGCTTTTGTTGAGCTTTCTAACTCATTTTGCCTTTTCTCACTCATATTTCCCAATTTCATTTGCTTATTGTATACTTGCTTATGTGACAAAGGTACAAAAGTTATCTTCTTGCCATTCATTACATAGGAATTCTTATTTGTGTAAACATCATGATTGGCTCTTTGATCATGCTCCCAAGGATGGCTTAGAAGTAAATGATCAATTTGAATTGGTACCAGATCACATAGAACTTTATCTTGGTACTTTTGAATTGAGAAAGGAACTAGCACTTGCTTAGTTACTTGAACCTTCCCACATTCATTCAACCATTGTAGATGATAAGGTCAAGGATACTTAGTCACAAGTAACTTCAACTTTTCTACAAGTGTAGTACTAGCCATGTTAGTTCAACTATCACCATTAATAGTCACCATGCAAACTTTATTTTGGATATAGTAGTGAGTATGAAAGATGTTGGCTCTTTACTGTTCATTATCTTTCTTTATTTGCACACTAAGAGCTCTCATTGTCACTAATGCTTAATTCGTCTTCAACTGGTAGCTCTTCTTAGTCACTTTCTCCTTCTAGTGGTGATATTCTCTCATAATTAGATTCTCAATTACTTTGACTCTCATATGTACCATCTTCTCAAAATGTCATTATGCATTTGCTAGGGCATTGAGAAGCAACATTCCATTTACCAAAACATTTGAAATAAGTGACCTTGCGGGACACATTTGACTTTTGAGCGTGGTACTAGCCTTTGTTGAGATGGGAGTGTTGGGAGTAATGGCTTTCTTAGCTTCCACTTTTGTATCATTCTTGGGCCAAGAATCTCACAAAGTTGATGAAGGATATGAATAACTCTGTCTAGAAGAACTTTGGGTTCTTAATTACCTTTGAACCTAGCCATGTGCACCATTTCTTCAATAGTCAAGTAATGATACAAATCTACTATATTATCAATTTCCTGATTCAATTTTTCTAGGAATCGAGCCATGGTCACCTTAGGATTTTCTTTCACATTAGCCCTAATTATGGCTACCTCCATCTCTTTGTAACACTCATTTATGATTTTGGACCCTTGATTGATTTCTTGAAGTTGTTTATACAACTCCCAATAGTAATGAGGTGGCACAATCTTTTGTGCATATTGCCTTCATCTCCTCCAAAGTGTTGACGGGTCTTTCTCAATTTTTTTTTCTAAAACTAACCAACTGGTCCCACCAAATAGTGGCATAATCGATGAATTGCAGTTAGTTTAACCTTTTTCTTCTCTGAGTAGCTTTGGACAAGAAAGACAAGCTCTACCTTCTTTTCCCTTTCAAGGTAGGCTTTTGGATCATTCTTGCCTTGGAAGGGTGAGATCCTCAACTTAATGCTTCCAAGGTCATTCTCAATTCTAGGAACATCCCATTTCCTTTGGGTGTTTTGGGAGGCCTCAAATTCTTCTTCTCCAAAAGCCTCCTCTTTTTTGAACAAGGGATTCTAGGGCTGTATGTTTTTCATTCATTGTCTTCATCATAAGGGTCAATCTTGCTAGATATTCCTTTAAGGCCTTTTGATCTAAGGTCTCTTTTGGTTCTTCTACCATGGTTGATTATGGTATTGGAGAAAGATATGTGAAGTATTCTCACAAAACCCTATTTCCCTTACCCAAAACCTACACTATGCACAACCCGAGTGTTTCTCTCTCTTATTTGTCTTTTACATTTTTGATGAAAATCAATCAAACCTTTTACCTCTCAATTCACAATCTAAAGTTCTTAATTGAACTTTCAAAAGCACACCAAAGCTTTCAATGTGTTACACTTGAGACAACAAAGAAAAAAAAAACAAAGTAAAGAAACAAGGAAGGAAGGACAAATTAAAAGAACAAAAGCAAAGATGACTTGGACAATAAGAGATTTTCAAGAAGAGAAAGTATTCCAAATCCTAGCCAGATTAGGATTTCGAATCCTAGTTGGGATAGGATTCTTGGTCAAAATAGGATTCCTAGATGAAGTAGGATTCTTATTTTAATTGGAATAGGATTCCTAGCTAGGGTAAGGAGTCTTGACTAGGATAGGATTCCTAACTAGAATAGGATTATGGGTTGCGGTAGGAGTCATAGTTGGAGTATGACGTGGGGGTAGGGGCAAGAGTCTTGGCTGGAATAGGATTCCTGGTTGGTGTAAGGGTTGTAGTTGGGTATGATGTTTAAAGTAAAGTAGGAGTCCTGGTTGGAATAGGATTCTAGGTTAGAGTAGGACGCTAAAGTAGGAGTCCTGGTTGGATTAAAATAATGAATCCAAATTGAAATAGGACTCCAATTATAGTTAGGTTTATACAGTAGACTTTAGTTGACATAGGACAACAAATTTGGGTTGGAGTAGGACTTCCAAATCTAACTGGGAACCAACCAATTCAATCCAAGTTCTTTTACGAAAGGGAAATAACTAATTCAATTGTCAATTGGATTAGGAAACAAAACCCAATCTCATTGGCAAAAGAATAGACAATTACAATGGGATTTGGTTTCAAAGATGCAACCTACTAAGGAAAGGAATTTAAAGCTAGAATTGGATTGTAATTTACAATAAATTAGGCAAAAAAAGAGATCAATTGGCAGTTGAAAATTTTTGGCTTCAAGAACAGTGTAAACTTGAAGAAACTTTTAGAAAAATTTTAAAAAAATTTTAGAGCAAAACTTCAATCAAAGCGGCAGTTGCCCAATTGAATTAAGAAACAAATTATACATGAAGAAGGATTGCAAAATTTGAGGGAAAAAATTAATTCAAGGATGGTGGCTACCTAAAGAAATTTTCTTTCGGAATTTCATTAAAAAATAATTCAAGAGTTGAAGATCTTTCAACAACAAATTCAAAAATAATAAAGGAATATTTAGAAAAGATAAAGAATTTCAAGAAATATTTACAAATATTTACAAAAAATTAGAAAACGTGAAGAGTAACTATGAACGGGACCCATGAACAATAATTATCAATAATACTAGTAGACACTATCAATGAACAATAACTATCAACAATACTGATGAACAATGCAGTGAACAGTGTAGATTTTCTTTTTTTTTGGGAGAAAATTGATTTCTTGATATTCAAGAAATTCGAACAGCAACAACAACAAGAATTTGGGGATTAACAAAAGAGCAAGAAACAAATAGAGATCAACAACCTAAGAATAATTCACAAGAAAATAAAAACAAAGAATAGAAACAATAAACAGGGATCACAGGTTAAAAGAACAAGAAATAACAAAACAAAGATTAACCCAAACACAAGAATAACAAATAAACACAAAAAAGATATGAACAATTCTAAGCGATTACCCAAATTGCTCTGATACCAAATTGATGTGAACCATTAGAGAACTTGTTTTAAAAACCCAACACTTGTATCGATGGCTCAAAGAACAACTTGCCAAAGAATTGATGATGGGATCCCAGGAGCCGTTCAACTTACTTGTCGAGCATTTGACCTGCCGTGATATATTATGGGGCCCGATTACGAGAAATAGGCCTAAACAACTTCAAGAAACTTTAAGTGGTTTGATTCATGACATTCAAGTTCATCAAGCATATAGCCAAAATGTGAACAACACCGTGATAGTGTTGTGCATAATATTGTGAACAGTGCCATGAATAGTGCTGTGAACAGTGACGAAAGCAAAGTTGTTTATTTAATTTTGTAGCATTATTTGTAGGTAATTATGGCCGAATTATTTAGTAATTTTAATTGCCAAATTTTGTAAACTTGAATGAAGCCTTAAAGGGCCAAACTTCCAAGTCCAATTAGCTTTAGAGTTTTTATTTCCTTTTTATTTTAAGGAATCTTGGCCACCCTTTTAGTTATAGAGCAGGATTAGGATTTTAGTTGTTACCTTTTTAAGCCATCCTTGTACTCTATAAATAGGCCATTCGGCCATAAGCATGAATACACATGAATTTTGAGAATTTTGACATTACGTCCTTGAGAATTTGAGGAAATCAATTTCTTTGTTTTTGTAAAGAATAATGGGCTTATCAAACTTGACCAGTTTGTGGTGTCTTTGAGTATTATCAATCTAGTAGAACCTTTTCATCCATTAGTCTCAATTCTACCAATTCTAGCAATTTCGCAAGTTAAGTCTTGGGTTCTGTTTCACTTGGTGTATATTGCCGGCTCCCTATAGCCGTGACGTGTGCATCAGTTTGGTATCAAAGCTCTAGGTAACTTCAAAATTTTGTGCATCAAAATTATGTTTATAGTTCTCTAGTAACCGATAATCAATTTTCTTGTGGTAGTCAAATTAGTTGTTTAGCCCTAGTATTCTAGACTCGATTAAACCTTTTCTTGCTGGCCACTTTTTTTTGTAGATAATTTAGGTTTTGTTATGCTGCTTATTCTGTGAAAAAATAATTTCGTTGCCTATTTATTTCTGAAAAATTCAAACTTGCCTAAATCCTAAAATATTTGAACCCTTTCAATTCCCTTCCATAATCTTTGTTTTGTAATTTTTTCTATGAATTGTGCCTCTTCATATTGTTATTTAGCTGAATTTATTTGGTGAAGAGAAGAAGAAGAAGAAGAATAAAGAGCCAAAAAAAAAAAGAAAAAGAAAAAGAAAAAGAGAGAAAGATCAAACCGAAAGAAAGAAAAAAAAGAAAGAAGAAAAGGAGAAAAACAATTCTCGATTCTTTATTCTTGAATCCTTATTTTTTTTTATTCTTGATCCTTACAATATTGTTCTTAAATTATTGTTCTTGAAGCCTTGTTTCTTCAATTATTTGGCTGAATTTGCTTCAAAAACTTGTGACCGAATTTTGTTAAAATTGTGCTATACTCTTTACTTTTGTTCCTGAAATTTGTTGTGAATTGTGCTAAGGAACCATTCTATTTGTTATTCTTGCATCACAAAAGAATTTTGATTGCCAAATAAATGTGCGTTTTTTCAAAAATGAATCCAAGTGTGATTAAATTTTCACACTCCAATTGGATTTAGAATTGGCAACTTAATTGTGATTGAAATTCAGCACTTAGGCAACTACTTTGGCTGGCCAAAATTGGCACTTTCTTGATAGTTTCTTTTGCAAAAATTTTTGTTCCTTTTTGACAATTTGTCTTGGCCAAAATTTCTGCAATTTGGTAACTGAACTTGGCCAAAATTTCCATATAAAAAGTGCTGCAAGAATTTTTTTCCTAATTTCATTTTACTTGCAAGAATTTATTTCTAGTTGTATTTGTTTTCCTAGTTAGAGTTACCTTCCTTTAGTTGTCTTTTCTATTTGTTTCTTTTTAGTTTCCAAATTTGTTTTCCTTTTCCATTCCATATTTGCTTTCCTTTTAGGTTCCATATTCAGATTTATTTAGTTTCCATTTATTAGCTTTCCTTATTCAAGTCCATTTTGTAGTTGGATTTGCTTAGTTTCCTAAATTGTATCCTACTTCCAATTTATTTTCAGATTTTGTAGTTTCCTAATTTATTCACTTTTCTTAAGTCTTAGTTCCTAAATTCATACATTCTTACTCGAGTTATCTTTTGGCCGAAAATTCTTAGAGGTTTGATAAAGAGTGTTGTTCTAAGCAAGAACTTAGAGAAAGATTGTTGAGTGAGGGGTGAGACATAAAAAAATAACCGAGAATATACTCATATACACCCTTACTACAAACCTTTTGCATGAATTATATCAAAAGAAAGCGTAGCATCAATTGACCAAAAGTTCCTTAAAGATTGGACAGAGCACATGAACCGAAGTTATTCTGATATGGGTGATCAACTTGAGGCTTTGCAATTAAAGTTTCAAGCTAATGACGACAGGATGGAACAAATGGCCAATAGTATGAGATCCCTCGCGGAGTCATTGTCAAAGAAGTTGAGAGTCCATCAAGTTCTAACAATCGTAAAGAGTCTGACGGGGTTTCTAATTCCCATAGAGGCCAAATCCAAATTAATAAAGTTGACAAAAATTTGGGAAGCATCAAAATGAAAATTCTAGCCTTCCAAGGTAGAGGAGGTTCGAAAGCATACTTAGAATGGGAAAAGAAGGTTGAGAAGACCTTTGATTGTCATCACTATTATGAAGATTTCCTTTTAGACTCCATATTTGATGGGGATATGATTTTCGATAGTAAGTCCAATGATTTTATGCCTCCTTTGACAGAGACTGACGGTGAAGAAGATGCCGTAGTAAGAGAAACACTTACAACCTTGAAGAGTCTTGAAATGGTGAGTGAGGAAGAATCGTCAAATAGAGAAGAAGCATTAGTGCCCATGAGATCACTTTGTGCTCTAGCCATGGAGAATGATGAGCAAAAGGAGAACATTTTCCATGTACAAGTTTATGAAGATCAACTCCAGATTAGCGATGAGAAGAAAAAGGTTGAGGAGGAAGAAGAGTTTGATGCTTCAATTAAGGCAAATTCATTGAATGGGGATCATCAAAACCAAGAGCCTAAGCTGATTGATAATGTTGTGATTGTTTGAGCCATAAATATGCATGCCAAAGATGACAATTTTCCACAACTTGACTTTTGTTTGGAGAAAGAAAATTTTACCACACTCCACTACAAACTTGGAGCTTTCAAAGATTGGCGGTAAAACGCAATTACGAGAGTGGCTCAAGAAGAGGTAAAAGAAAAGTCATTGTTTTCCCCGGCCAAACTATTTCTTCTACTCCCTAAAGGGGTCAAAATATATTGATTTCCTCCCAAGGGTGTTGTTGAAGATTCGAGGATGCATTCTGTCCAGGAGAGGGGGAATGATGGGATCTTAGGAGCCGTTCAACTTACTCACCAAGTATTCGACCTGCGGTGACATATTACGGGGTTCGATTACGAGAGGTAGGTCTAAACGACTTCAACAAACCATAAGTGGCTTGATTCATGACATTCAAGCTCATTAAGCATGCGGAAAAAATGTAAACAGTACCGTGAACAGTCGTAAATAGTACTGTGAATAGTGTCATGAATAGTGACAAATTGTCCAAGCTATTTATTTAATTTTGTAGCATTATTTTAAGGTAATTATGGCCAAATTATTTAGTAATTTTAATTGCCAAATTTTTTAAACTTGAAGGCAGCCTTAAAGGGCCAAACTTACAAGTCCAATTGGCTTTAGGGCTTTTATTTTCTTTTTTATTTTAAGCAATTTTGGCCACACTTTTAGTTATAGAGTAGGATTAGGATTTTAGTTGTTACCTTTTTAAGGCATCCTTATATACTATAAATAGGCCATTCAGCCATAAGCATGAATAGACATGAATTTTGAGAATTTTGAGTGAATCAATCTCTTCGTTCTTGTGAACAACAATGGGCTTATCAAATTTGACCAATTTGTGGTGCCTTTGAGTTTTATCAATTTAGTAGAACCCTAAGTTATGGAGACACTTCATCCATTGGTCTCAATTCTACTAGTTGTAGCAATTTTGCAAGTTAAGTATTGGGTCCCGTTTCACTTGTTGCATATTGCTAGCTCTCTATAGCTGTGAGGTGTGCATCAATTGAACTATGTTCTAAGGTGGGAAAAACCTTAAACCCAACCCAAAAATGTGAATTGAAACCTCAGTATTAATATGGATTGAAGCAACTCCACAAGTTAAGAGAACAAGTCTTAACTTGATAAGTTGTAAGAGTAGCACAAGGACAATCTAAATGCACTCAAAAAGTTCTCAAAAGTAGTTGAATTGTGAATTCTTCAAAAAATAAAAATTTCATTTTCACAAAATTGGCTTCATAATGGGTGCCATCTGAGTAATGGTCGGGGGTAGGAACATTTGTAAAGGATACCATCTTGTATTATGTATTGAGGTGCCTTTAGCTTTAGTTTCCTTGCTTCATTTTTATCACTTGGCAGCTCTTCATTTCGTAGACATCTCCATATGGGAGTCATCCAATTATCTCCAATTTCTTCAATGGTCATTGTGACCTTTTTTTCAGTGCTCCTACTAGGAAGTACTTCCACCAATACCTTCTTGTTTTGGTGAGAAAATGTGGATGACGCCAACTTGCTTAAGGCATTAGCCCTTTTATTTCTTGATCTAGGGATCTGTATAATCTTGAAGCTCTCAAAGAAATGGCTAAGTTGGCATACATTGTTAAGATACTTTTTTATTTGGGGCTCATTAGCTTCATAGAAACCTTGTACCTGATTAACTACAACTTGAGAGTCGCTATACGTTTGCACTTCCCATGCTTTCATCGTTTGAGCCAGCTTTAGACTTGTAATCAAAGCTTCGTACTTAGCCTTGTTGTTAGTTGTTTTGAAGTCAAAATGCAAAGCATATGTAATTTCCGTGCCCTCTGAACTTCGGAGCAACAGCCCAGTTCCATTGCCTTCTGCATTAGAAGCGCAATCTACGTATAAAATCCAGGTCTTTGAGTATTCCGTCCCTTTTTCTGTGGACTTAGGCATTGGTGGAGGATTGACATCTGAGGTCTCTGTGGTAGGCATCTCAACTATGAAATCTACTAGAGCTTGAGTCTTTATAGCTATTTGAGACTGATAATTTATGTCATGTTCTCTCAACTTTATAGCCTATTTTACCAATCTTCTAGAAGCCTCAACTTTGGATAGCGTCTGTTTAACGGGTTGATCAGTGAACACATATAGGGTGTGTTTGAAAGTAGGGTCGTAACCTTTTGGTAGCATGAATTAAGGCTAGGATCAACTTCTCCAATAGAAGATATTGTGTCTTGACTCCTTGTAGGGTGTGACTAACATAATAAACTAGCATTTGCACATTATTCACATATCAGATGAGTGCCGAACTAACAGCATTAGTTGAGACCGCTAGGTATAAATACTAGACCTCCCCATGTGTAGGTACTGTGAGTGCTGGTAAACTTACCAAATGTATGTTCAACTCCTCAAAAGCCTTTTGACATTCTTCACTTCACTTGAAGTTTTTGGCCTCCTATAATACCTAGAAGAATGGGAGATGCCGATCTGTTGACTGCGATAAAAACCTATTTATGGCTACTAACGATCCTGTCAACTTCTAAACTTTCTTCAAGGTCCGTGGAGGTCCCATCTTGGTAATGGCCCTTATTTTGTCTAGGTAGGCTTTAATCCCTCTCTCAAAAATCATGAATCCCAAAAATTTGCTAGATCTTACCACAAAAGTACACTTTTTAGGGTTCAAATGCATCCCAACCTTTAACATAGTTTGTAGAGTCTCCTCTAGGTCTCCAGGGGCACTTTCACTTTTCTTGGACTTTATCACCATGTCATCTACATACGCTTCTAAGTTTTTACCAATCTGATTGGAGAATACTGGGTTGACCAGATGCTGATAAGTTGTTCCCACATTTTTCAATCCCAAGGGAATTTTTTTTGAAACAATAAACCCTCATCTCCGTGAAGAAGGCTTTTTCTCAACATCTTCTTCAACCATCAAGATTTGATGATAACCCTTGTAGACATCAAAGGACATAAGAAACTCATATCCTGATATGGTTTCAACATTTTGATCAATTACCAGCAGTGGGTAACAGTCTTTCGGATAATACTGTTGAAATCAGTATAATCAATACACATTCGCCAACTATCATTAGGTTTTTTAACCAAAATTGGATTTGATAGCCAAGTAGGGTAAAATACGTCTTTGATGATGTCGGACTGACGTAGTTTCTTCACTTCTTCATTAACCACCTTATTTATTTCATTAACCGTGAGATCAATGTTTATATTTGTGTCACCAAGAATGGTGAGATTTCTAGCATATCCTCTGAACTCGATGCAAAAACTTGTTTATACTAGCAAAGGAGGTTAATGATGCCATTTTTTTTTATCTCAACTGGCAGTGTAGCTTCCACTTTAACCACTCTATTAGGATGGTTCTCATCTTTTACAACATCTTGCACCTCATTAGTGATCTCTTGTGATTAAATTGGGCCTTTCTTTATATAGTCACCCTAAGATTTTTGAGGTGTGACCTCATAATCTCTGGCATTTTGGAGTTTTCGATGTGACCCTAGGATTTCTAAAAGTTTTTCGAGGTGTGACCTCAGGATTTTTAGAGAAAACTAACATATCTTTTCCTTTCTCTGCTTTCCCCTGATGTGATACCTTGGGGGTTAGGTTGTGTCATCTCTTGAGTCTGAATGATGTGTAGGTCCTTCATCAAAGTACTTTTTCCCTTAATTGCTCTACGCATACATTCCCTTGCTGCGTACTGATCTCTGAGTACAGATGCCACTCCATGTTTTGTTGGGAATTTCATGACTAGATAATAAGGTGACCAAATGGCTTGGCTTTGTTCATCCAAGATCTCCTAATAACAGCAACGAAGAGACATGGGGCATCCACTACACATAAATCGGTTATCATAGGGGTACTCCCCCACTGTGACTTCCAAAGTAATTATGCCTGTTGGGTGAACAATTTGTGAGCAAATGTCACTAAAGGCATACAGATGGCTTCAAGGCACAGAAGTCGATTCCTAACTTGCAAAAAAAAAAAAAATCAATATATAGGATATCGATAGTGCTACCATCATCAACATAAGCCCGATGTACTATGGCCTTGATAACCAAAGCACATTATGCAAGGTAATGGTGAGAACTGCATCTTTTTTTTTTTTGAAAAGGAGATGACTTCAGAAGGTTTAAAGCACTTGTGGACTAGTTCTTGAGGTGGAATCCTTTTGGCATTAGCCTTGGTCACAGACTGCAATTTTCCCTCAGGGTAACCACCAAATATGGTGTGGATAACGCCAGTGACATTGTGGTTGTCTTGTGGGTGGAGGTTGGGATGTTAGCTATTGTGAAGGATTGCTTTGGTATTGTTAATATGGTTGATTCATAGAGAGGCCCCATCTTGGTCGATAGTTCACCTGATGTGAAGGCGAACTTTGTCCACCTTGTTTTCCACATTGCCCTTCTGAATGGTTGCCACCTCCCTGGCCTCCAAACCGAGGTTGGGCTCCATCAAAGTCAGGGTGCCACCATTAGACATACTAACCAAAAATCCCATTACGGATGCAATCTTCTATTTCTTTTTTGAGGTCTTTATAGTCTTTAGTGTCATGGTCGTGGTCATTATGAAAAGCACACAACAGATGTTATGGTCTTTTGTGTGGTGCTGTAGTTAACGGAACTGGGGGCTTAAGGAGATTGCTATGTATAGACAGGATCTCGATGCGACTCTTGGTGATTGGAGTGATTTTCTTTTCCTAAATTCGAGGCTCCAGATGACTCCAATTATAAATTAGCCTATCGAAGGCACTCTTTTGGGTGTTTTTCCCTTTAGCATTCTCTTAATGCTTTTTCTCATTTTTCTCATTTTTTTGCTTCTTCCTATTAGCTTATTCTCCTTTAGCATAGCTCTCCACCATTTGCCATGAAGTTTGAGTGTCAGTTGACATGTCCCATGCTAATTTAGTATAGAATGGTCAAAGATTCAAACTATTCATGATGGCTAAGATTACCAACTGATTAGTTTGGTAGGCCATTTGTAGACTTTCATCATTAAATCTTTATACATATGACTTTAGGGATTCATCATTCCCTTGTTTAAGATTCATCAGATCTATAGCCATTTTGTGAAATTTATTCTTTTGAAAGAAGCGAGTGTGGAAAAGCTGCGCCAACTACCTAAACGACGAAACACTACTATGGGGTAGGCCATTGATCCACACCTGTGCTTTTCTGCTGAGATAGTTGGGAAATGCCTTACACATCACCTTCATCGGAGCATTCTTAAATTCCATCGCTTATTTGAACCGCGATAGAAAATCTAGGGGGTCAGAGTCTCCCTCATAAGATGGGATCCTATTAGCCAATTTGAATCATTCAGGTGTTGGATATTGCATGATATCGGCGTGACGGGTGATAGAGTGTCCCCTTCACCATCAAAACCCAACAATCCTTGAATATCATCATCCATTTTCTTTTTTATCTAAGAAAATAGTTGTGTTGAGGACGTTTTGGGTCATGATTCGACTTGACCCCTGAACAATCATTTTGATAATTATCATCATCATGGGAGGTTGAAACCTCGTTCCCATCATTGTTCCTCTTTCGTCAAGCGTATCTCTAATCATCATGTTTTGTTCCTCCCTCGGATGGGCACTTATGATGTTGATATATATGGGACCCCATCTCAAACTAAAGGGATGAGATTCCATCTCATGTATTGCTGAAATCTAGACTTCAGTTTATGATGTCAAGATGAGATCTCGTCTTGTGTATTGTTGAAATCCAGAGTTTAGTTTGAGATGTTGATATATCCTGGACTCCATCTCAAACTAAGGTTTGGATTTCAACAATACATGAGACGTGATCTCATCTCAACTATGTTCTAGACATCAACAACACATGAAGGCTAAAGGCATGAATCTCAATTAAACCTAGACCTATAAGTCTAAGTATAAAAACTAAGAATAAATGCACACTGAAATCACACCAAGTTTCTAGGACCTCGGATTAGGGTGGATGAGGTCTCATACTACACCAACAAGGTGGGAACTCAGTGAGGTTGTGCTTATCCATAAGTAGTTACAGTTGTGGCCAAGGTGCTATAACGTGCAACTAATTCCACAAATGACAGAAGAAGATATATAAGCTGGAAAAACAACCAAGCAAAGGACTTTTGAAAAATTAAAAGGGCTACCTGCGTACAAAAGACTAACTTAAGCATTGGAGGGTTTACCCCAAAGAACGACTTTGGGATTTATGTTGTAGGAACATTAGGATCTAGGAAGACGAAGAGTTTCACACCAAAATCATCTTAGTGGGTTGTGGATACGACCTTCATCACTTTGTGGAACTCCATAGCATCCTTATCAGAGATTATGCTTTGTGGAACTTCATGCAATCGAATCACCTCATTGAAGAACAAGTCAGCTACATGTTTGCGTCATCGAGCTTCCTACAAGCAATAAAGTGAGCCATTTTAGGAAAAAAAATCCACTACAACTAGAATGGAATCCATACGTATTTAAGAATCAGGCAGTCCTAGGATGAAGTTTATGGAAATGTTGACCCATGATGAACTAGGAATGGGCAATGAGATGTACAATCCAAGAGGTTGGAATGTTGACTTAGCTTGCTTACAAGGTATAGATTTGTCACAGATTCTAACTACATCAGTTTTTATGTTAAGCTAGCAAAAGTGCTCATATTAGACATTACTTTCAAGACTCCAAAATGTCCCAATAAACTTCCACTATAAGCCTAACAGATCAAAATTTCTCATAAAAAACAAGAAGATATGCATAAGCGATGCTCAAAAAATAAGTAACCTTTATGTCTATAGAACTTATTAAATGTAGGCTGTTCACAAGTTGTATAAATAATAGAAAAGTCAAGATCAGTAGGATATAAATCTTTAATACACTCAAGTTCTAACAATTTAGTGTTGAATGTAGTGAGAAGAGTACACCTTTGAGAGAATGCGCCAGGTACTATGTTTTCCTAATCTTGTTTGTCCTTGATTACATAAGTAGATGTCTTGATGAGACTCACACACTTGGCATGCCTCTTGTTCGTTTTCTTTTGTCTCGTCATGTGCTTAAGGGACACATAGTCAAAGTGGATGACAAACTCTTTTGGCAAAAGGTAGTGTTACCAAACCTCTAAAGTGTGTACCGCTGCATAAAGCTCTTTGTCATATGTTGGATAGTTCAACACTACACAATTGAGCTTTCATTGAAATATGCAATCAAATGACCCTCTTGCATAAGAACAACTCCAACAACTATACCTGACCCAACACTCTCCAATTCAAATGTTATGTAAAATTTAGGTAATGCTAGTAAAGGTGTAGAAGTAAGGACACTTTTAAGATGGTTAATTCATGGTCCGATGACTAGTCTTGAAGGTAAGAAACTAAAGGACATTTTTAAGATGGTTAATTCATGGTCCAATGACTAGTCTTGAAGGTAAGAAACTAAAGAACATTTTTAAGATGGTAAATTCATGGTCCAATAACTAGTCTTGAAGGTAAGAAACTAAAAGAAGCTTTAAATGGCTTAATTGAAGAAGTCCAAGTCAAGGAGGTCACCAATCTCGACAACTACGAGCCAAATAGCATAAGTATTATTTGAGTATGATTATAGGCCAACATTGAATTATTCTATGTAATTTAGTGAAGGGAAACTAAGTTCATCAAGCAATGAAAATTTAAGTTTGGTTTTCCCCAGGATCCATATGAAGTGAGACCAAATCGGGGTTCAAGGATTAGTACCTTAGCAGTTTTTCGAAAATCGGCTTGTGAAAGATGTTGTATGCAAAATCACAAGGAAAACAAGTTCGGATTTGCCTTTGTGGTATCCACACTATCGAACCAAACTTCAAGGTGTTGTCGCACAAGCAACTAGAACATAAGCACTTGGTAGCTGAAGTGCTAGCTTTGAAAACTGAGTTAGTTTTTTTTTTTTTTTTGTGTTTTTCACAAGCAACTCATATGGCGGCCGAACGGATCCCTTTTATTTATAGTCCTAGGGTGTAGTTCTAGGGTAAAAATCTTCTAAAGAGTTTTACTTGGTCTACAAAAAACCTAGTCTAATTGGGATGTCCAGATATATTGAATCTAGTGGCTACCAAGTATGAGACTAAACCCGAAAACCCTAAAGAGTCCGAGTCACATTAGGATTCCTGAGATTGCTCAGAATTCATCTTATGAATTTTTGTCTCCTTTTGGATTCGATCTAAGTGTACGACCTAATAAGTCCTATAACATTGGCCAGACATAAAACCTATTTCATGCCATAAGCAGTGAGAAGTGTCTAACAACACATCAAAGTTACCCAAGTTATGAGAATGTTTGTGACTTGACATAACCTTATCCTGTGATAGAAGTTACCATGTAATTCAATCCTTTTGCCCTAGATACCTTAATTAAACACGAGTCATGGAATGTATCACCCTCTCATAATTCAATCTGTGCATTTCTTAACTCCCAAGTAGACTTATATGAACAAATGAGCCTGATATCACATATCGATTCATTTGAGCATGGCCATGCATTTTATGGTCTCACTCAATCAAGGGGCCTAAATATATCACTCCCGTTAGATAGAAAGGGAAAATTCTATCTTAATCACTCAACATCCCACTACATGATTCATTGCATATCCAATTACTGCTTTTATAGTTCACCCTATTATCGGTATTGCCAGCATGAAAACATTCAACTTCTCATGTTGGGATCTCTGATTATCTCAAGTCTAAGGATCACATATATTATCATCACTATGAGAAAAGCTTACGACACTTATATAACAATCCATGTAGCATTTCTCATTGCAGGTCATTCCAGTACATAGTTCTCTAAAATGTACCCATGTGTTGACTTGATATCTCATATCATGACCCATGTCATCAATCACTACACATGCTAGTCTTAATGCATTATCATTGTCCCATTTGACGATAATACTTGATTAGGGATAATTTTAGGATTATCAAATTCTAGGGACATTATTATATTTATTCATATTATGCAGATGTAGAATTAAACATCTTAATAATGAAATGACATAAATAATAAGCGTTATGATACAATGTATGCTAAAATAATCATGATATGATTCACTTTTAGGGCATAATCCAACATTTAGTTGCTACATTTTAAATTAGAAAGGTTGAAACACCATAAATACTTCATGGTATCATAGGTTTTAGGGTGTTTAAGGTTGAAATACTTTAGGGTTTTCATTCTCAAGAAATCAATTTTCTGCTCAAAAAAAATAGTTTGGCACTATTCACGTAATTGTTCACATTACTGTTCATGACACTTTTCACCGTTACTGTACACGGAAGCTATTCACAGTTACTATTCACATTTTGTGACTTTTTTTCTTGTATTTTGACCACTTTTCTTATAAATATTTCTTCAAATTTTTTATCTTTTATAAATATTCTTGATTATTTTTGAATTTGTTGTCGAAGGATATTGAACTCTTGAATTATTTTTTAATGAAATTCTCGAAGAAAATTGTTTAGGCAACTTTCTGATCTTTATGCAATCTTTCTTGATATCTAATTTGTTCCTTGATCCAATTGTAGTCACAATCTATATCTTTTCTACCCAATTTATATAAATTGCAATCCAATTTTAACACTAAATTCTTTTCCTAAGTGGATTGCATCTTTAAACCCAAATCGCATTGTAAATAGGTTATCTATTCATTTGCCAGTTGGATTGGGTTTTATTTTATAATCCAAGTGACAATTGAATTTGTTCTTTCCCTTTTGTAAAAGAACTTGGATTGAGTTGTTTGATTCCAAATTGGTTTCACAACTCCTGCTTCAACTAGGAATTCAATTCCAACCAGGACTTCTACTTTATTCTCTAGTGTCCAAACTACAACTTCTACTTCAACTAGAAATCCTATTTCAACTAGGACTCCTACTTTATTCTCGAGTGTCCTACTCAAGCTAAAACTCCAACTTCAACCAGGAATCTTGTTTCAACCAGGATTCCAAGTTTACCTTCCAATTTTTGGCTCCAACTACCACTCCTAATCTAACCCTGAATCCTACTTTGACCAGGAATCCTATTCCAATCAAGGCTCCTACTCTCCCTTCCAACGTTCTACTCCAACTACAACTCGTACTCCAACCTAGATTACAACATTGATTAGGAATCTTACTCCAATTAGGATTCGGAATCCTAATTCGACTTGGATTTGGAATAATTTTGCTGCTTCAAAATATCTTCTCGTCAAAGTCATTTTTGCTTTTGTTGTTGTGTTTTGTTGTTTCTTCACTTTTTTTTCTTTCTGTCTCAAGTGTAATGCATTGACAACTTTGGTGTAATTTTGAAAGTTGAATTGATAACTTTAAATTGTGAACTGAGAGGCAAAAGGCTTGAGTGATTTTCATCAAAAGTATAAAAGCCAAATAAAGGAGTGAAACACTCGGGGTGTGCATAGTATAGATCTTGGGAAGAGGAAAAAGGATTTTGTTAGGATACTTTACATATTTTTTTCCAGCACCTAAAACAATCATATCAGAAGCACGAAAATAGAGCTTCGATCAAAAGGTTGTGTGGGAACATCTAGCAAGATTGACCCTTATGCCGGAGACAATAAATGAAAAGCTATTAGCCATTGAATCTAGAATAAATGGATGATCAAATGAAGCTTCACAATCTCAACGAACATACCACAATCCCTTATTTGAAGAGGAGGAAGGTTTTGAAGAAGAATCTTAGCCATCCCATATCATTTAAAGGAGATGAGAAGTTCCAAAAATTGATAAAGACCTTGGGAGTATTAAGTTAAAGATTTCACCCTTCCAAGGCATGAGTGATACAGAAGCCCATTTTGAATGGGAAAATAAGGTAGAGCTTTTCTTTGATGTCCACAACAACTCGGAAGAGAAAAAGGTTAAACTAATTGTAGTCAAGTTTATAGATTATACCATTGTGTGGTGGGACCAGTTGGTTATTTCTAAAAGAAGAAACTGAAAAAGACTCATCAACATTTGGGAAGAGATGATGGCAATCATTCGCAAAAGATTTGTCCTACCACATTACTAACGAGAATTATATACGCGACTTCAAGGAATCATTCTGGGGTCCAAAACCATCGATGCATAGTATGAAGAGATGGAGATAAACATGATTAGGGCTAATGTGGAAGAAGATCTTGAGGCAACCATGGCTCGATTCCTAGGAGGATTGAATCGAGAGATTGCCAATATAGTAGAATTGCATCATTACTTGACTATTGAAGAGATGGTACACATGGCAAAAAGGTTGAAAGGCAATTACAAGGGTGAGGTTCTTCCAAGCAGAGCTATTCATATTTTTCATAAATTGGGTAAGGTTCTTAGCCCAAGAAGGTTATGAAAGTGAAAGCTAACAAAGCCACTGATACGAATCTTAAACCAAAGAGTAAAATTCGAACATATACCAGAGACCAAAGTGTAGGTCCTAGAATCATCCTCTAGGTTGAACTAACTCTTCCTTTAGCAAGACACCAACTCCAAGATTGAAGAAGGACCTTGTTTTTGTCCACTTGACACCCGAAGAAATTATCCAAAACCCAAAGTTACGAATTAGACTATCCTTGGAACCAACCGGCACACTCAGATTGTTAAGGGAAAGAAACTCAAAAAAATAGCTTAAACATGAACCTAAGAGGCTATTCTCAATCAATCAAAGCAAGTTTTAAACTAGAACTCAAAGAAAAGAAACAAAGCTGTCTAGTTTGTAACTAATCAAATCAGTCTTTACATGTGGCTGAATGGCCTTTATTTATAGATGAAACAATGTATAGCTAAGAGGAAATATATCCTCTAAAAGGATTAGAATTCCTTGCATTTTAGGAAGCTAATTACTAAAAGACTTCTAATCTAAGAAAAAGGAAATAGAACAAACAGTTGCCTAAAACTAATCCAAGTGTTGATTGGATTGAGTTCAGCTTCTTGAGAGCTTCCTCGTTCAAATTTGGAAGCTTTTTTAATTCATCATGGTTATGGATTTGGAAGCTTCTCTAATCATCATAGCTATGCCAACGATCATGAAGGAGAAACAACACAATGTTGCCTAAACTTAATATTACTTAAAGATGAATCCAAGTGTGGTTTGGATTTGCTTCAGGGTTGGCGGCTGAATTGAGTTGCAAAATTATGAATTAGAACCTTCCAAATTCAAAATGGGATTGTGATGAGAAGTGGCCTAAGGATCTTGATTACACAAGTGAAAATCAGCCACACTTGATCCTTCATTCTTGATTCTTCATGGATGACTAGAATGACAAATGATGAGCTAAGTTCAGAAGTCTTCCTTGCTTTCCTTGCTTCCTTAGTTTCTTGAGCTTCAATTAACTTGGTTATAAGTGTTGCTAAAGTAGCTTGCATTCTCTTACTTTGTGACCTAGTCATAGGCCCTCCAATGCCTTTCAACGGATCCATGTGTGGACGTCTGTTTTTAGGTGAATTCTCAACTAAGTATCCAACTTTTGCTCTTAGATTTGTCTCTCTTGAATTTGGTTGAGTTGTCTCGGCTGGATGGTTGATTGTTTTAACCTCAGCTCTCATATTTTCACCAGTCCCCCTTTCTTTGAAAGAACTCGCCCTCGAGTCCATAAACTGGTCATCCAACTCAAATAAAGAAAGATCAGAGACATTAAATGTAGCACTACCACCATAATCACTTGGAAGGACAAGTTGGTATGCATTCTCGCCCATGTGTGTAATAATTTGGAAAGGACCATCTCCTCGAGGATGAAGGTTAGTCCTTACTTGATTTCTTCCTCTATTGGCAACTTGAGCATAATGTTCATTTTTCTTGAGGATGTAAAGGTGTACTTTCTCATGCAAGTCTTGAACAAACTTAGCCTTTGCTGCACCATTAAGATTTATTTGCTCATTGCTAGGCAATGGCACTGAGTCAGGAGGGGTTAGTGGTTTAAAACCAAACATCCTAATTTTACACAAGAAACTTAGAAAAATTTTAATACGCTTCACATGCTCTTCTAAGCTCTTGCTATAAATGAGAATGTCATCAAAATACACAACAAATTTTCTTATAAATTGCCTAAGTACATGATTCATGAGCCGTATAAATGTGCTAAGTGCATTAGTTAATCCAAAAGGCATGACTAACCATTCATACAAACCAAACTTAGTTTTAAAAGCAGTTTTCCATTCATCTCCATTGTTAATGCATACTTGATGATATCTACTCTTAAGGTCAATTTAGTACAAATTTTAGACCCATGCAACTCTTCAAACATGTCATCAAAGCGAGGTATTGGATGTCTATATTAACTGTACACATTCTCCACATACCTTCTTTCTTTGGAACAAGGTTGACTGGAACTATGCATGGACTAAGACTTTCTTGTTGGAATTAGGATGTTGGAGCTCTTTGGTCTCTTCAGGGTTGGTGTTGCGGATTTTACACGCAAGTGCACGTGATCGTTAACAAGTAATATAGAGTGAATATAATTTATCGTTCCCACAGAGACTAATGAATTATTAAATACCGAAATTAAAATAGCTCTAACTTTATTTGAAGAAAAAAATATTTTATGAATAAGCTAAATTAAAAGTAATTTTAAAACTTAATTAAAACTAAAATTAAAAACTAAACAAAGCAAGTTAATGGATTAAGTTGACGAAAGATCTAGGGTTTTCGATTTCACCTTAACTAATCAATCCTAATATTAATCTATTTCTATAATCTAATTTAATTTCCTGGTTGATAGTCGAGACTCCCTAATTTATTTATTAGTCCCTCCCGAGATCTAATAAAAATCCTCCTAATTGCTAATTCATCATATTCCTATGTGAATTACAACAATTATGAAGTCATTAATTTCTATGGATTCTCATGTAGCGACTACACAAACCATGCAGGTATATTCCTATCCTACATGCAATTCATGGCATTTATCTCAATGAACTTGACACATAACTCCCTTCCGATTTGTTATGATTAACAAATCATCTAATTAGTGATCAAGTAATTAGAAGCATTAAGCACAAAGATAAATACTCAACCATAGAAAATTAAATCAAATTATATTAATAGAAAAATATTAAGACTTCATAGTTAGGCTACATCGAAACCCTAGAAAATTAAATTAGTTCATATTGAAATAAAAGAAAATCACCAACATCTTAAACATAAATAAAAAGAAAATAAATAAAAAAAATAAAAGAGAAAAATTTAAGTACAAGAGACGGGACAACTGCCCTCAATTGTGCTTTCTTGCATGTATGCTTTTATTGTTTCTTCTTACTTGATCTTCTCTAGCAAAACCCAAAAGAGTGCTGCCCTCTCTTCGTTACTGATACTATACTAAACTAAAACTAAAACTAAAAGACAAGAAAAGAAAAGCCGTGAGAAAGAAGATGAAAAAAGCGTCGCTCTCTCCAAGTTCTCTCGGAAAGAATGCTCAATGAATGGCCACAAACCCCTCTTTAATAGGTGTAGCTATGTCCTTTTTCCTTTGTTTTCCAATTGCCTCTTGGCTTGCTTTGTTTCCTTTTCCGAATTCTATTCCCAAATTCAGCTATATGTTGTTTCCAAATTCTTTTTTTCAGCTCGGTTTTCTTTCTTTCTTGCCCGTAGTGTAGCAGACTTTTGTTTCTTATTTGCACTAAGCTTTCCTTTCTGCGGTTGTCTTCTACTTCCACTTTCTTTGCACTTAATGTTAAGAAAGTCTCCTATTTGTTTTCCGTTTTGCAGCTTGCAACTTTGTTCCCAACTTCAGTTGCCGACTTCTTTGTTTCCAAATTCAGCTTTTGGTCTTGTTTTCTCTTCGGCCTTTGTTTCCCAATTCATTTGCTTGCTTCCCTTTTTTTCTTTGGCGTTCTCTTCAGCAATGTTTCATGTCTTCTTGTTGTTTTCATTGTCTAGCTCCTTCTTTCCCTTGGCTGATTTTGTTTCCTACTTCAGCTCGGGTTTTTCTTCCAAATTGTAGCCGAAGGAGATTCTTTAATTTCTGGTTTGTGGGCTGAAGTGGACTTCTTCCTCCGCTGCTTCTTCAGGAAATAACACAGTGAGGTGCGGCTGAGCAGGAGTTTTCAGCTCCAAATCGCAGCTTTCTCCAGGAAAATATTTTTCGTCTGCTATTCTTCTTTGTTCAGTCAAGAATGCGGCTGAAGCTTTTGTTCTTTTGCAGCAAGAGTTTTTCTTTCTTTCTTTCCAATTTGTGCAGCCGCCAGAATTGAATGTCAAAGTGCAAAGATGGAATACATGCAAATTGACTTTCTTTGGTTTTGACCCACATTTGTTTTGTCCTTTCTTGCCTCTTGTTTGTTTGTGGCTTTAGAATTCTTCAACTCCAAAATGCAGCCGTGACTTTGTAGCCGCACAAGGTTGAAGCCATTCAAGTGCTGCACAATGACTAAGTGCTGTAGAGTTTCTTTGCTTCATCTGAAAACATTTTAAGCATCAATACTATGGGCACAAAGAAACCTTGAAGCTTTTGCTAAGAAAGATAATATTTTGCTTTATTTGTCAAATTTTTCCTACAAAGCTCCAACCTAGCCATCAATAATAAAAACACACACTTAATATTCACATAAATAAGCATTTTAATCACTTAAACACAAGGAAATTGACCTAATAAATATGCAATTATATATTCTATCAAATTCCCCCACACTTAGATCAAAGCTTGTCCTCAAGCTTGCACTAGATCAATATCTTTCTCTCCATTCCATACCCTTTTTTCAACCCATCCAAAAATAATCTAAAGTTATCATATATTAGCAATCAAAATCGAAATAATAATCCAAAGACAAATATTCTTAGTCCAATTTTTTAGACAAAATACACATCTCATTAATTCCAACAATTTCGTCGAAATCAAATGCAACAAAATTTGATACCCTCTCATAGATTGCACTCTAATCACTCAAAGTGTTTGAGGTTTCATTTGGCACTCAAATCAAACATAGCATGACATTACCATAGGCTTGCTTATATATCACATCTCCACCACTAATAAATATGAATCCATGCAATAATCAAAGGGTCTTTATAAGGGTTGTAACGGGGCTTAGGTAAAGGTAGGTAAAAAGAAAGGAAAATTTAGGTTAAGCATATCAAGGTATGAAGGAACTTTCTTGCATAACTCAAAAGCACAAAAATAGCACATTAGAACCACTTCTTATTCCAAATAACATGCATCCCCTTTTTGCACTTTATCATGTAGTTGGACCATCTTGTACACAATGAAGAACATCCACTTTGTAGAACATCTACTTTGTCCAATCTTTGTTGGGAATATTTTTCACTTCTCTTCTTTCTTTCCTTTTCTTCTTCTTCTTTTTCTTTTTCTTTTTTTTTTTCACACTTTCCATTCATCATTTTTTTTTCTTTTCAGTGGTTCTTTTCTTTGGAATCAATAGACATTTTATCATGCAATTAATTCCCACATACTCTTGACATAGGGTTCAACTTGATAAACAAAAACAATGGCTTAAGGCTAATGATGTGGTGTTTATAACAAAGAAAGGTTTAAGGCTCAAAATTGGTTGACTAGGGGTATATGTAATGGTTAAGCTTTTTAGAAAGTTGAAACTGGTTAATCCTAAGTGCCCTTATCATTTTAAAACATGAATTCACAATGTGATCTCAACATGCATAACAAAGCAAGTTCTAGAATGAACACACCATATTTGACAACACTCAACAAAGAAACATGTGAGCAAGAAAAAGAAAATTGCTCTTAGGCTCAAATACTCACAATGGGTTTATTGTATCAAATATTGCACATTCTCATTCAATTCAATTATCAAAATCAACAAGATGCTATAAAAATTTTAAAAACAACGACTAATCATACGCGCCTCATTCATACATTCCAACCCAAATCACTAATGCATATAACTTAAAATTATTCTAGATGAGTATCAAAAGAGTGAGGAATGTCAAAGAAAATATCAAAATGTCAAGCATTATAAAATTGATAACTAGCAATCAAAATTTTGGACAAAATTTAATAAAAAAAAAAAATTGGACAAAAATTTAAGCACAAAATTTCATGTATCCTACCCCCAACTTAAAATTTAGCATTGTCCTCAATTCTACAAAGAACTATCAAAAGTATAGCAATTAAAGAGGCATAAGAAATTGAAGGGTTAGGATACTGCCCTGTTTTGAATAGCTTCGAAGAGGAATTTATTTTAGGTACCAAAACAACTCCAAAAATTCTGAAATTTTGTGGATAGGAAGCTGGAGAAATCTTCTGCTTTCCTGTAAAATTTCAGCACAAAATTCCATTGGGAAGGCCTTGAACCAGATTTATCTTCTAATTGATGCAGCAAAATTGTGTGAATGTTCTCTTTCTTCTTCTTCTCTAAAAAACAAATAAAATAAAATAAAAAATAAATAAATTAATAATAATAAATAAAAAAAAAATCACACAAACTAAAATAAGAAAGGTAAAAGAACTTGGGTTGCCTCCCAATTAGCGCTTGCTTTATAGTCTTCAGCCGGACTTTCTCTGTTCGCCTCAATTTGCATCCACTAGGGTGATAGTGCACTTTTGAAAGTCCACTCCACCTTCGATATAAGCCTTAAGTCTCTGACCATTTACTTTGAACTTTCTATCTTCGCTTTGAATTTCAACAGCGCCATAGGGGAACACTTGCACAACTGTAAAGGGTCCAGACCACCTCGATCGAAGTTTCCCAGGGAATAATTTCAACCTTGAGTTGTATAGGAGTACCTTCTGGCCTGGATGAAATTCTTGATGCAAAATGCGCTTGTCATGCCAAGCCTTTGTTTTCTCCTTATACATCTTGGCGTTCTCATACGCCCCTTGACGGAATTCATCCATCTCATTTAATTGGAGTAATCTTTTTTCACCTGAGGCTGCCAAGTCAAAGTTAAGATGCTTGATGGCCCAATAAGCACGGTGTTCCAACTCCACAGGTAAGTGACAGGCTTTACCATACACCAATCGATACGGGGACATACCAATAGGTGTTTTAAAAGCTGTTCTATATGCCCACAAAGCATCATCAAGCTTTCGAGACCAATCTTTCCTGTTAGAACTCACTGTCTTCTCCAAAATCCGCTTCAACTCCCTATGGATATCTCCACTTGGCCACTGCTTTGGGGATGATAAGCAGTGGCAATTTTATGTTTTACCCCATACTTAGCCAAAAGAGCAGCTAACAATTTATTGCAAAAGTGAGTTCCCTCATCATTAATGATTGCTCTAGGAATCCCAAAGCGAGTGAAAATATTTTTCCGCAAGAAATTTACTACCACTTTTGCATCATTGGTAGGCAAGGCAGTCGCTTCAACCCATTTGGATACATAATCCACAGCCACAAGAATATAGAGATTATTGTATGAAGGAGGAAATGGTCCCATGAAGTCAATACCCCACACATCGAATAGTTCAACCTCCAGAATGTTGGTGAGAGGCATCTCATGTCTCCTTGAAATATTCCCTGTTCTCTGGCATCGATCACACGCAGCTACATAAGATTGTGCATCCTTAAATATTGTTGGCCAATAAAAGCCACATTGAAGAATTTTAGCTGCGGTTCTATTGCCTCCAAAATGACCACCATATTCAGAAGAGTGGCAATGCTGCAAAATGCTTTGTATTTCCTCTTCTGGAACACACTTCCGTATTATTTGGTCAGGACATAATTTATACAAAAAAGGATCATCCCAGTAATAATGCTTCACATCAGATAAGAATTTCTTTCTCTGTTGGCTAGATAAATCTGGGGGAAGCACATTAGTGACCAAATAATTTGCAAAATCGGCAAACCAAGGAAACTTACCTGTAGCAATATTGAACAATTGCGCATCGGGAAAGATCTCATTTATCACCGGTTGTGGTTCATCAATCTTGGCTTGAGGTTCTAAACGAGATAGGTGATCAGCAACTACATTTTCACTACCTTTCTTATCTCTGATTTCCAAATCAAATTCTTGTAACAACAAGACCCATCTGATCAACCTAGGCTTTGCATCTTTTTTAGCTAGCAAATACTTAATGGCAGAATGATCAGTATAAACAATAACTTTGGAGCCAATTAAGTATGATTTGAATTTATCAAAAGCAAATACTACTGCTAATAACTCTTTTTCAGTGGTAGCATAATTCAATTGTGCATCATTGAGAGTTTTACTAGCGTAGTATATAGCATGAAAAATCTTACCTTTTCGCTGACCCAAAACTGCACCAACTGCATAGTCACTTGCATCACACATCAGCTCAAAAGGCAAATCCCAAGATGGAGCAACAATAATAGGAGCCGATACTAATGCACTTTTTAACAAGTCAAAAGCTCGGAGACAATCAGCAGTAAACTTAAAAGGCACATCTTTTTCAAGAAGATTACACAAAGGTTTTGTAATTTTAGAAAAATCTTTTATGAACCTTCTATAAAATCCAGCATGTCCTAGAAAGCTTCTTACCCCTCTAACAGTAGTAGGTGGTGGTAATTTTTCAATGATTTCAATTTTAGCTCTATCAACCTCAATCCCTTTTGCAGACACTCTATGACCCAACACAATTCCTTCTTGAACCATAAAATGACATTTTTCCCAATTCAAGACTAGATTAGTGTCTTCACATCGTTTAAGCACAAGTTTAAGGTTAGATAAGCATGAATCAAAAGAAGAACCAAACACATAAAAATCATCCATAAATATCTCAATGAAGCGTTCCACCATGTCAAAAAAAATTGCCATCATACATCTTTGAAAAGTAGCAGGTGCATTACACAAACCAAATGGCATTCTCCTATATGCAAATGTACCATAGGGGCATGTAAAGGTGGTCTTTTCTTGGTCCTCTGGGGCTATTGAAATTTGGTTATACCCTGAATAACCATCTAAAAAACAATAATAAAAGTAACTAGCTAATCTATCAAGCATTTGATCAATAAAAGGCAAAGGAAAGTGGTCTTTCCTAGTGGCTGCATTCAACTTCCTATAATCAATGCATACTCTCCATCCAGTAACAGTCCTAGTAGGGATCAATTCATTTTTTTCATTCTCAACTACAGTAAGCCCTCCTTTCTTAGGTACTACTTGAACAGGACTGACCCATACACTATCTTAAATAGGATAAATAATCCCTGCATCCAAAAGTTTTAATATCTCAGCTCTCACCACTTCTTTCATGTTAGGGTTTAATCTACGTTGGTGATCTACAGATGGCCTATAGTTTTCTTCCATCAAAATTTTATGCATGCAAATTGAAGGGCTAATCCCCTTTATGTCAGCTATAGTCCATCCTAGTGCCGATTTATGTTCCCTCAACACTCTTAGCAATTTATCCTCTTGCTCTTCATTCAGATATGCAGAAATAATAACAGGAAGAGTAGAGGACTCACCTAGGAATGCATACTTCAGATGCTTGGGCAGTGGCTTGAGGTCTAACTGTGGTGGCTTCTCAACTGAAGGTATTGCTTTGGCCCCATCTTTTCCAAGGGCTTCAAATGGCCTTTTAATGAACGCAGGTGCCAAGGTCTCGAGTTGTTTAGAGCATATATCTACCTTTGGATTTTCAGAATTCTCTATCCCCATCAAACATGCTTCCATGGGATCTTTTGGGTGGCTTGCCTGAAACATTTCTTTAGTGCAACCATCAATTGTATCCACCTTCATACAATTGTCTATCTCATTTGGAAATTTTAGTGCCTTAAATACATCGAAGGTGACTTGCTCATCTTGAACCCTCATGGTTAGTTGCCCTTTTTGCACGTCAATTAGGGTTCTTCCCGTAGCCAAGAAGGGTCTACCAAGAATAATGGGAATTTCTTGGTCTTCTTCCATGTCAAGTACAATGAAATCAGCCGGGAAGATAAATTTGTCCACCTTAACAAGCACATCCTCTATAATACCCCTTGGGTATTTTAATGATCTATCTGCCAATTGCAAGGTAACTGTGGTGGGTTTGGCTTCTCCTAAGCCAAGTTTCCTAAAAACAGAGAGAGGCATAAGATTAATACTTGCACCAAGATCACACAAGGCTTTATCAAAATAAGAATTTCCTATAGTGCAAGGGATAGCAAAACTCCCTGGATCTTTAAGTTTAGGAGGAAGCTTTTTCTGCAGGATGGCACTGCACTCTTCAGTAAGTGCAACAGTCTCATATTCTTCTAGCTTTCTTTTGTTGGAGAGGATCTCCTTCATGAACTTCACATAGCTAGGCATCTGTTCCAAAGCATCAGCAAAAGGAATATTAATATGTAATTTCTTAAAAACATCAAGGAATTTAGAAAATTGCTTCTCTAGCTTTTGCTTCTGGAATCGCTGAGGATATGGCATAGGTGGCACATAAGGGGGTGGATTATCTGGAAACAACTTCGATGTGGGTTTCACGACTTCTTCAATTTGTTCTCCAGATTTTCTGGTCTGCACTTCCACTACTTCTTGTTCTGGCTTTCTCTGTGGTTCCGGTTCAGGCAACTCTTTGCCACTTCTCAGTTTAATTGCCTTCACATGTTCCTTAGGGTTGATTTCCGTGTTACTAGGCAAAGACCCTTGTGGTCTAGAATTTAATGAACTAGCAAGTTGTCCCATCTGAACCTCCAAATTTCGAATGGACGCTGACTGATTTTGCAATGTGGCTTCAGTCTTAGTCATGAACTGAGATGTGTTCAAGCTTAATTGAGCAAGAGCATCTTCTAAAGACACTTTTTGTGCTGGCGATTGAAGTGGCTGTGGAGGCTGAAATCCTTGGGGTTTATCAGCAGGCTGATTATTTCTCCACGAAAAGTTAGGATGGTTTCTCCATCCCGGATTGTATGTGTTGGAGTAAGGATTATACTGTCTATTAGAATTCCCCACAAACTGAGCCTGTTCCATCTGAGATTGAGCGAAAGGATTTCCTACTTGACAATTAACACTAGGATGAGGTCCACCACAAATATCAGAAGCTTCTGGATGAGCATGGATGGCATTTGCAGTGAGTGAACTAAGTTGCTTTGACAGTGTAGCAACTTGGGCTGATAGTGCAGTGAGGGCATCAACCTCATACTTACCATTATTTTTCTGTAGTGTGGATCTCCCTAAAGACCATTGATAATCTGTAGATGCCATCTCTTCCAAAAGTGCATGTGCTGCCTCATATGTCTTCCCCATTAAAGAACCTCCACGGCAAAGATCTACAAGTATCTTGGTTGATCGAGTCAACCCGTTATAAAAAGTTTGCAACTGTAACCAATCTGGGATACCATGATGAGGGCATGCTCGTAGCAAATCTTTATACCTCTCCCATGCTTCAGAAAGTGATTCCATCTCATTCTGAGTGAATGTGGTGATCTCATTCCTCATCTTTGCCGTCTTGGTAGGTGGAAAATATTTTGTCAAAAATTTCTGCCTACACATGTCCCACGTGGTGATTGCTCCTGCTGGCAAAGAAAGCAACCAACTCTTGGCCCTATCCCTCAGTGAGAATGGAAAAAGCCTCAGTCTAATGGCATCATCAGAAACGCCATTTATTTTCAATGTGCCACAAATCTCAAGAAAATTGATTATGTGAGCATTAGGGTCCTCATGTGCCAACCCAGTAAAGTGATTTGCTTGAACCATCTGGATTATGCCTGACTTTAATTCAAAATTATTTGCAGCAACAGTTGGAGGTATGACACTGTGGAGATCATATGTGGCAGTAGGCAAGGCATAGTCACGTAATGCTCTAGTGTTTGCATTAGCGACCGGGAGTGTGTTCTCTTCAGGTTCAGCCATAGTGTTATGAGAGTGTGTAGAAGCTTCTCTCTTCTTTCTATTCAAACGACAAGTCTTTTCTAGTTCTTGATCCAATGGGAAGAGATTATCACTTCCAAACCTTCTCATGCACTTCAGAACAATATCCTGAAAAATAAAAGAACACAAGTAAATAAATAAACTAAAATAATAAAAGTCTAAATTAAAGCTAGAACTACTTGGTATCGATATTAATAAAATCAAATTAGTCCCCGGCAACGGCGCCAAAAACTTGTTGCGGATTTTACACGCAAGTGCACGTGATCGTTAACAAGTAATATAGAGTGAATATAATTTATCGTTCCCACAGAGACTAATGAATTATTAAATACCGAAATTAAAATAGCTCTAACTTTATTTGAAGAAAAAAATATTTTATGAATAAGCTAAATTAAAAGTAATTTTAAAACTTAATTAAAACTAAAATTAAAAACTAAACAAAGCAAGTTAATGGATTAAGTTGACGAAAGATCTAGGGTTTTCGATTTCACCTTAACTAATCCATCCTAATATTAATCTATTTCTATAATCTAATTTAATTTCCTGGTTGATAGTCGAGACTCCCTAATTTATTTATTAGTCCCTCCCGAGATCTAATAAAAATCCTCCTAATTGCTAATTCATCATATTCCTATGTGAATTACAACAATTATGAAGTCATTAATTTCTATGGATTCTCATGTAGCGACTACACAAACCATGCAGGTATATTCCTATCCTACATGCAATTCATGGCATTTATCTCAATGAACTTGACACATAACTCCCCTTCCAGTTTGTTATGATTAACAAATCATCTAATTAGTGATCAAGTAATTAGAAGCATTAAGCACAAAGATAAATACTCAACCATAGAAAATTAAATCAAATTATATTAATAGAAAAATATTAAGACTTCATAGTTAGGCTACATCGAAACCCTAGAAAATTAAATTAGTTCATATTGAAATAAAAGAAAATCACCAACATCTTAAACATAAATAAAAAGAAAATAAATAAAAAAAATAAAAGAGAAAAATTTAAGTACAAGAGACGGGACAACTGCCCTCAATTGTGCTTTCTTGCGGCTGTACTTTTCTATTGTTTCTTCTTACTTCGATCTTCTCTAGCAAAAACCCAAAAGACTGCTGCCCTCTCTTCGTTACTACTACTATACTAAACTAAACTAAAACTAAAAGACAAGAAAAGAAAAGCCGTGAGAAAGAAGATGAAAAAAACTGGCTGCTCTCTCCAAGTTCTCTCCAGAAAGAATGCTCAATGAATGGCCACAAACCCCTCTTTATATAGGTGCAGCTATGTCCTTTTTCCTTTGTTTTCCAATTGCCTCTTGGCTTGCTTTGTTTCCTTTTCCGAATTCTATTCCCAAATTCAGCTATATGTTGTTTCCAAATTCTTTTTTTCAGCTCGGTTTTCTTTCTTTCTTGCCCGTAGTGTAGCAGACTTTTGTTTCTTATTTGCACTAAGCTTTCCTTTCTGCGGTTGTCTTCTACTTCCACTTTGCTGCAGCTTAATGTTAAGAAAGTCTCCTTTTTGTTTTCCGTTTTGCAGCTTGCAACTTTGTTCCCAACTTCAGTTGCCGACTTCTTTGTTTCCAAATTCAGCTTTTGGTCTTGTTTTCTCTTCGGCCTTTGTTTCCCAATTCATTTGCTTGCTTCCCTTTTTTTCTTTGGCGTTCTCTTCAGCAATGTTTCATGTCTTCTTGTTGTTTTCAGTGTCTAGCTCCTTCTTTCCCTTGGCTGATTTTGTTTCCTACTTCAGCTTGGGTTTTTCTTCCAAATTGTAGCCGAAGGAGATTCTTTAATTTCTGGTTTGTGGGCTGAAGTGGACTTCTTCCTCCGCTGCTTCTTCAGGAAATAACACAGTGAGGTGCGGCTGAGCAGGAGTTTTCAGCTCCAAATCGCAGCTTTCTCCAGGAAAATATTTTTCGTCTGCTATTCTTCTTTGTTCAGTCAAGAATGCGGCTGAAGCTTTTGTTCTTTTGCAGCAAGAGTTTTTCTTTCTTTCTTTCCAATTTGTGCAGCCGCCAGAATTGAATGTCAAAGTGCAAAGATGGAATACATGCAAATTGACTTTCTTTGGTTTTGACCCACATTTGTTTTGTCCTTTCTTGCCTCTTGTTTGTTTGTGGCTTTAGAATTCTTCAACTCCAAAATGCAGCCGTGACTTTGTAGCCGCACAAGGTTGAAGCCATTCAAGTGCTGCACAATGACTAAGTGCTGTAGAGTTTCTTTGCTTCATCTGAAAACATTTTAAGCATCAATACTATGGGCACAAAGAAACCTTGAAGCTTTTGCTAAGAAAGATAATATTTTGCTTTATTTGTCAAATTTTTCCTACAAAGCTCCAACCTAGCCATCAATAATAAAAACACACACTTAATATTCACATAAATAAGCATTTTAATCACTTAAACACAAGGAAATTGACCTAATAAATATGCAATTATATATTCTATCAGTTGGCTTGGTTGGGAATTACTACGCCAGGAATGAAGTCAATTTGATGCTCAACTCCCCTCAAAGGTGGTAGTCCTTTTGGAAAATCATCTTCATCTTCCCGCAAAACAACTTTGACTTGGAAGGCAATCCACTTGGTAGTCCTTTATTAGTAGTAAATAAAACTTCTTGAAAATTATTTAGCACAAAATCTTTACTTGCATTTACATTTCTATCAACATCATTGATGCAAGTATAGAAACTACCTTTAAATTTTCAATGGATGGTTGTACATCTTCGGTTTGACTCATGAGAACCGAAGCCTTACCTTTAGAAGTTGAAGGAATTTGTTTACTCATGGTTTGAGTAGAATTTGGACCTTCTTCAACCTACTTTTGTTATTTTATCCACTCCATGTGCTTCACCCTTTGTTGTTGTTGAAATTTACTAATTTCCAAAGGTGGCAATGGGGCTAGTGTGATGGCTTTCCCATCCTTGTTGAGGTGATATTTATTAGTCCTCCCGGAATGATTTGCATTGCAATCATTCTCCCAAGGTCGTCCTAATAGTAGGTGAGTAGCTTGCATAGGAACAACCTAAAGAACTTGGTTAGTAAAATTTCCAATTTGAAAACTCACAAAAGTTTGCTTCATGACACGGAGTGATCCACTTTGACTCATCCATTGTAATTTGTATGGTTTCGAATGCAAAGAACACTTGAGTTTCAATTTATCTACAAGGTAAGTAGAAGCAAGGTTAGTACAAGATCCTCCATCAATAATCAACATACAAATTTGATCTTTAATTAAACATTTAGAGTGGAAAAAATTTGTCATTTGATAAATGATTAAATTCTAACCAAGACAAGCTTAAAAAATCTCAAAGAATAGACGATTAAATTCAAATTACATCAATAATAAATGATTTAGAGGTCAAGAAAGACAAGAGAACGAAGACAAAGCTCTAGGAACAAGAAAACAAGTAATGAGATTAAACAATGAAAACAAAAAACTTGAACAAGAAAACAATTTTAAGACTGAAATTGTCAAGTGACGGAATTAGAGTTTCTGGCCAAAAAGAATAAGCAAAAGATGGTTCTTTATGTGCTTGTGATGAAGTAAAAACTTGGTGAATATGATTGTATCTTGCTTAATATATCAAACCAAACTCAGACGTCACAACAACTTGCAATTCTGGACCAAAATCAATTCCGAGCAGTCTTCGGTTTTCCTTCAAGAATTCTTTCACAACAAGCTTCTAAAAATTCCAGCAGCTAATATCATGACTTTAGCACAATCTTGATAGCATAATTCAACAAAAATTGAAGCCTTTAGTCAAGAAATATTTACTAGAACAGATCTAATTCAGAACGGGCAGAGTCAAGAACTTGTGAACATATGATAGGTGTGGGTTTCAGAGATTTCTGGAAGAATTTCTTACATAGCAAATTTCCAAAAAAAAAACTCCAACAACCAATACCACGAATTTGAGCACAATCTTGGCAAAAGATTCAACAATTTAAGGCCTTCTTAATCAACCAATATGCAAAAGGATAGAACACAAAGCAGGCAGAATTCAGAACTCAAGTTTTTGGTTTTTCTGGCCGGTTTTTCTCTCATAGAAAGTTTCTAAATTTCTAGCAGGGGTTTCACAATTCGGAAACAAACTTTTGGAAACAAACTTTTGGCAACAAGGTTCAACAATTTGAATTCCTTTAATTAGACATTATTCATGCCAACAACCTGATCAAAGAACAAAACGAAGTTGGGCAGAATTAGATAGAATGGGGCTTTGTTTTCCTTGTTGGCTTATCGGGTTTTTTATTCAGAAAGAAATCCAGCAATTGGCTTCACGATTTTGCAGCACAATTTGATAGAAAAATTTACCAAGATGAAGCCTTCTTACTCAGGTAATAATCACAAGAAGATATAGCACCTAAACTGGGCAGAAATCGGGGTTCAAGAACACACTACAAGAAAAATGACCTTTAGTGACCAGTCGATTTTGGTCACTGAAAGGGCAATTGTCGTCACTAAAAGTCTTTAGTGATGACAAAAGTGGTGGTCACCCCCTTGTCACTAATGCTCCGACACTAAACGTATTAGTGACCACTTGGAAAAATGTCGTCACTAAAAGGCCAATTCAATGACCGCATACGAAATGGTCACCAATTAGAGGCAACAATTTTGGTCACTAAAGGGGTTGTTTTGTCATCACCAAATGTTCCAACTGGTAGCTAAAAATTGATCAGTCAAAGCCAAATAGTGATGACTAGGTGAAGACAATTTGTGGTCACTAAGTGCTATAAAGTCAACGAATTTGGTGACGACTTTGGTAACGGAAAGGTGGTCACTAAGTAGAGTTTGGGTCACGTGACACAAATGGTGACTGAAAGAAGTGGTCACTAAATGTTGTAAGTAGGAATGAAATAGTGACGACTTTAGTGATGAGAAAATGTTGTCACTAAATTAGTGGGCGGTTGATGACGAGAATTTGTCGTCAGCAAATAAGTGAATGAATGAACACAATAGTGATGACATTTGGTGACCATAATTGTTGTCAATAAAAGTAATTTTATCCACTATTTTAGTGACGGAATTTTGTTGTCAGTAAATTGTAAAATCACCCAAAAAAAAAAATAGTGACGACATATATTTCGGTCACTACATGTGTTGTGAAGAAATTTATGAAAACAAATGAATTAGTGTCAACTTTTGTGATGATGTTCCTGGTGAAATAGTATTACTCGCGATTACTAACAATTGAAAACATGTGACATTCATAAACATATATCAAAATAAATACCACGACTTCTCCAATAACAAATAAAAGTAGAAAAATGAAAGATGCTTGACTATTTTGACGACATTCTTGGTGAAGTAGCATTAGATACTATGACTCAAAATCCAAAACATCCAACATTCATAAACATCCAAGATTAATAAACATCCATACAAGTAAATACCACAACTACACTAACAATAAAAAAGATAAGTGTATAGCACAAATGTGAAAAGTAATTCATTCAACTACATAGGAATGCAAGACTAAAATAATATGCAAGAGACAATATCATCCAAAAAGTGGCAGCTAATCAACAAGATATCCATCCGACATCTTGTAGGAAAAATGAATGAAAAGCTTTAGAGCTATCTAACAAATACAGCCAACTTCTAGCAAGCAAAATCCAAAACAACTAGAGTGACATTCCAAAAGTACGCCTAAAATCCAAAAGAGTTAGACCCACATTTACAAAAAGCATCTTTAAAATATTGGTGCCAAGCAACCATTGTTAATGTTTCATACATACCATATAACTGTGTTCCATAAATACAAAAGAGTCCCATAATATAATTCACAAAAAAGATTACCAAATAGCATTAGCAAAGTGTGAAGAGCACCATCATCTGTCCACTATGTACACACCATGCGTAGAGAAGATTGATTCAATGAAAACATAAAAGAAAAAAATTAATTTCTTTGAAGAAGCCATAAAAGTTAGTTCGGTTAAAAGGATAGTTTAGTTATCTAATAACAGCATGACTCTAAAACAAATGCAAGAACAAACCACAACTAATATACATGTATACCTTGACATACTTGTCCACATAACCCATCACAAGCTCAGTGAATTAAAATAAGTATATAACTTGCCTCCATTAGTACTAAACCAAAAATATGGACTATATACATAGTGTAGCCAGAAGAGAAGTGAGACAACAAATAGTCCACGTTAGGAACATTACATTTCAAAGTTCAAGCAAACCTAAAATGAAATGTTCGGCTGGATTCTTGTAGGAGAAAACATAGTTTACGAATTGGCCACCTTCATTTTCCAACTGCTAACCACCAAACATGAATGAGAACAAACCATAGCTAAAACCACCACAAGAACAACGGCAAGAACAAAACAGAATTTACGAATTGGTCACCTTCATTTTACAAATGCTAATCACAAAAGAACATAAATAACAAAATAGATTTTACAATCTGGCCAACTTCATTTTACAACCGCTAATCACAAAGGGATTGAATTAAATAATTACAATATGTGTGAAAAGAAATAAATCAATATTTGAATAGCTAAATGTCTACTGTCCCACCAAATGAAGTTGATGAACAATCGGGAATTGTGCACAAAAGACAAGACTGTATGGTTGCCAAAATTTGGACGATTGAAATGTAATATTGCCGGCTGGCCACAAAATTTGAAACCCCACAACTCATGATAACAAACAGAGTTATTACAAATGTGCTGGGTTGAAACTTCAAGAATGGATGCTATAGTAATAAGAAAAGAAAATGCAAATTTTTTCTTTTGTGCAGACTCACATGTGCAACAATTTGTGTAGACTGAAATGTGCAGTAAAATAAAAAATAGCAAAAAACCAGTTGCATTAAAAAAAAAATCATACAACTAATGTTCGGAGCATGCACTTACCTCATCTCTGGACTGTGCCCTAGACAATCGATGCACCTCCGCCATCAAAGTCTCCATTTTCGCTTGTATCATATCTTGCTTTTCCTTGAGTATATTCAACTCACATTCTTGGGTTGCAATTTTTTTTGTCAGCGCATTTGCATGTTCCTCCACATCATTAGCCCTTTTTCTTTGTTGGTCCACTTCGGATTGTAGCTTTTTGACCACCACAACATTCTTTGTAGGCATAGAAACACACCTACCATGCGCAACTATTTTGTGCAATTTGTCAATGCAAATCTCTGACGGGGATCGCGAAGAGCCGGCCTCCTCCTTTTCACATCTCATCCTACATAGTCAACAAATATGTCAAAATTGGAAACATAAATTGAAATATAACAATGAAAAAATTGAGAAAGATTTGAATTAAGAAGGTACCAATAATTTTTTTGCTTTTTTATTGACCATTTTCTTTTGCTTTATTGAAAAATGACCAATCTCATAGCAATCAATAAAAGTGACTTCCTTGCCATCCTTGCGTTGCAAATTTTCCATAATCACATTAGATGAAACATAAAAAAAAACCATAATTTTTTCAGTTTTTTTGGTATGAAGCAAAAGATGACGTTAATAAGTACAAGCAGCCTATACTTACAAACTCATGCACGGTTCTTGAAATCGACACCGAGCCAACGGTTAGAGTGTGTTGTTTTTCATGCGGTTTCCCTTGTTTCTACTGGTCATTGTCTGTTGGAGAGAAAATAAAGTGAGGTTCTGTAATGTGTTTCATGCCTTGTGGGAACCTAAACTTGAGAAGCAGAAATTCATACCTTAAACTCATCAGAATCAAAATAATAGTAGAGATTAATCCAATCATCTTTTGGGACATTTGTAGGAATATGTTTCATTGCACCCTCTTTGCATGGGAATTTCTGGAAGTGAACATGCAACTTGTATTGACAATTGCTATATTGCCTTACTAGTTGCTTCAACAGTGTTTTTTGCATTGAGGCACTGCCATCATAGTCGGAGTTCTCTTAGATGTGTATGGTTTACATTATTAGTTCGGGGAAAATTCATACGGAATAATTATTAGACATATAACAAAGAAATTATTCACATCAATTGGAAGGTGCTCTAATAGCACCCAATTTCTTGATAGAAATCCTAAAGAGTGGCAAACATTCATGAAAACATTGTGACACAGTTAAAAGCAATCAAAATGAACAAAGCAACTGAACCAATAACAAAGAACCAATTCATAGTAATGCAGGGAATTAAAATGCATGCAAAATTATGAAATCCCGAAAAAAAAAAATAGCCTTCACAACAAGCATAAACAATCAATAAGATCCTCACAATTGGACTGTTATGTAATTTTTCACGTAAAACATCTTATTGTGCACTTGCTAATCATTCCCTCCCTTAACTGTTCGTCTTGCTTTTTCCATCCAGAATCGTCAAACTTAGCAAATTGCCGGACTATACATCCACCCTTTGTGATCAACTTTTGACTATCTAACCCTACTAAGCGACCAACAACGCTATCAACATCGATGACAACTCTTACATCCCCTTGGTTTTTTGAAGCCCTCAGATTCCTTGTGGGTCCCCTTGTAATGGATGTTCCTAGGTAATTTTAATTCAAAACCAAGAAGTTATGAAGTAACACATTTAACTTTGAATCAAAAAACATAAATGAAATGTGAAATGACTCCCTATTACATTTACTAAAACTACATACTAAAACCACAATAATTACTCCCACGATTAAAAATTTTACATATATAATTCATGTTACAGTGTTTATGCAATATAGAGTAAAAATTTTATGAAAGCAGAGTATCACTCCAATTCAATTTTGTGACAATGTTCAACCGTAAAAATACTATACTCACAACTTTGATTCAACCACCTTCTTGTAGCAAATATAGGAACATCACCAGTGTGTTATTAGAATTTACCTCGCGAAGTTGATATAGCTTGCTATTGCTGTTGCTGTTGCGAATCACCTCCAACCACATCATTGGTTTGGTGATCCACCTCCCACCAATATTTTGCCGGGTTGTTGGGATGGAGTCGTCTCGGGAATGTGTGGGATCCATCAAGTCAAGGGAAAGACGAACTGGCTGATTTTGAAGAACATTTCCATCTGGGCTTGCAAATTCAACTTCTTCTTCCTCTTTATCTCTTAGCTGGAACGCGGGAGCTGCCTTTGTGGGTGTAAGGTGTGCACTTTTTCTAGGAGCAAGAACTTTTGGTGGAAGTATGTTTGTGCTTTCCCTAGTTGGAATATTGGACACTATTGGTGCAGCCGGGGTCTCCTCATCTCTATTCTTAGAAACAATTGGAGTTGCCTTAACAGGCGTGAGTCTTGCAATTCTCCGAAGGGTTTGGCCTTATTCTATTTCAGCTTGGGTATTCATCAACCGCGTTGTCCTTCTGGGTGTTTGAGGAATAGGTTGCCTTTTACTTGTTCCTCCTTTACCTGGTCCAACCATCATTGCATTAATACCCACTTAACAACATTGGTATAGTATTTCACAATTTTCGGATAAATAAATTTGTTTCAACTTTGTGCATAATTTAAAGTCGAACAATACCCTTTCCTAAATAAA